>JAJOZX010001936.1:367500-382500 GCA_023014485.1 Bathynomus jamesi
CTTTCAATGCCTCAAAAACTCAGTTCCTCCATCTTTCTACTCGTCACAATCTTCCACACGACTACCCCTTACCTTCAATAATACGCAACTCAATCCTTCCTCTTCTCTTAATAACATTCTTGGCGTTTCCTTTTCTCGTGATCTTTCCTGGCTGGAAAGATCACATATATTCTCTTTCAAAAACAGTTTCTCATAAGTTAGGTGTGCTGTACCGGCTCCGCTGTTTCTTCGGCCCCACTCAGTTGCTGTTTCTGTGCAGGGGTCTTGTCCGCCCCTGTATAGAATACGTTTTCCATGTGTCGGGTGCCTCAACCTACATAGCTCTACTTGACCGAGTGGAATCAAAAACTTTTCGTCTCATCAATTCCCCGCCTCTTAATGTTCTCATTTCCTCTCTCTCTTCGTCGAAATGTTGCCTCACCCTCTTTTTACTGTTGATATTATAAGGGACAATGCTTTTCTGAACACTCTGACTGCGTGCCTCCTCTTTTAACCCTAGAATGCGTAATCCGGATAAATATAACACCCGGCGGCCCTCAGAGGCCCGGGTTATGTATTCTAGGGTTAAGGAGAGCACGCAGTACCCGACTTTCTACACATTCTCATTCCTTTCCTGTCCAACTCTCTACTGCAAAAGTTAATCGATATTTTCAATCTTTCATCTACTCAACCGGTCAACTCTGGCACAATCTTCCTCAATCCATCTTTCCCTCTGTCTATGTCTTCCAATCTTTCAAACGCGGGGTGTTCAGACATCTCGAAAATGCTGGACCTTGATTTGGGTTCTCTTCTTCCTCTTGGGGGGGGGGGGAGTATTTTTGCGGGCATTCACCCTTGGTTCCTTCCTGCATATAAAAAATATATATATATATATATATATATATATATATATATATATGAAACTTAGATTTAGTAGATTTCAACATATATTATGCGTTTATTTACGCTTATAAATGTGTTACAGAGGATAAGGATGATTCAAGGATTTTTTTTTGGTTATTTCAAAACTTGCCTCTTGACAGGTTCATATGTTTTCAGGCCTTGTTCGGTGGGTTGGTATTCATGGTTTATATTTTGAGTTGGTACAGTTGGTGTCCCTTTGTTGGGTTGAATAATGTGCTTAGTAAATATTAGGTCATTCATAAAATGAAAAGATACCAAATTACGCAGCACAAACATAAACATTTTAGGCAGAAATTTGTCCGGAGTTGTAGCTGTATTATGGTCATAAAAGGTAGGCAGGTGTGGCGCAGTGTATGACGACTTTTTGAAGTCAACTGTATATACACCTCTGTTCTCACGAACGAATGCAGTATTAACAGGCTTATCACATTATTTATGGAAGATAGACATGAAGTCTCTCTCCTCAGAATTTATGAATTCAGGCAGAGTTATTATTAATGTCGAGAACTGTTAAATGTTAATTCACTCCGTTCGATGTAAAGGAACACGAATGTTTGCCTTAAATCGTTTACCACAAGTGTTGTACAAATGTTTTTTATGTCTTTCAAAATGCGTTTTTCTTATGAGTTATAGGAAATTCTACCAATAAATAATAGTAATTATATTAGTGTGAGAAAGAGTTTAGAAGTGTTTTATGTATCTGACACAATAACAGTGATTTTTCAGAATTTTGAAATATAGTCCCCCGAAGTATAATTAGGTTATAAAAGCTTCATAAATTTGAATTAAAATGAAGCAGAAGTCAAAAGAAATCGGATGAACAAAGAGGGGCGAGAATATGAATGTAGTAAAGGCACAAAAATTAATGCAAGGTGTTCAAGCGGAGGACACCAGCGAAAATAGCAAATAAAATAAGGCAATTACGAAATTAGACTGAAATTATCTTCAAATAAGGAGCTCCCGAAAAGAGCAAACTAACTACATAAAGGAGGGGATAGATATCAAGCAAAGAACTATAGATCAGTATCACTGACGTCTCATCTCACCAAAATATTTTGAAAAAATAGGGAGAAAATCTATGATTTCTTAGATACGATGGAAAGATTCAATGAGACTCAGCATGGATTCCAATTAGGAAGATCATGTCTATCACAACCATGCGAAATATGATGACACAAAATCAGATAGTGATAAACAAAGCAAAAAGTCACGGGACAGGTACTGAGAACCTTCGAAATAAGAGACAGGAGAGAAATGATTCCCTTGCTGAAAATACTGATCATACTAAAACTTGAATACTGCTCAGTCTTGATATCCCCATACAAAAAGGAAGAAATTAATAAACTAGAAGAAATTCCGCAGCCATAATTGATGGCTGCATAGGACTCAACTATTGGGGAAGACTACATAAATTAAATCTGTATTCGCTGCGAAGAAGAAGAGAGATACAACATAATTTACACGTAGAAAATTTGGGGAAAATTTGATACCTAACCTCAAGCTGAACCCAGTAACCACCCAAACAACAATGGAAAATAGGAAAGGTAGATTTTGTAGTGTTCCCAAATTAAAGGCCAGACAAGGAACACGCTCAACTCTAAAGGAAAATAGCTTGGATGTCAGGGGCCAAGAAAGCTTCCGAAAGAGATCAGGATCATTACTGGTGTCAATGTAGAATTCTTCAAAAGACGACGACGCCTGGCTCAGGACGGTACCAAGTGAGCCGGGTGCGCCTGGCTATGTGCGATGTAAATCGCGAGAGCAACTCACTCCTCCATCAGGCCAGGCCTCGAGGTGGGACCACCAGCTTGACCTTCGTGTGAAGAGACTAAAGCACGCAACTGCTATGAGGTTACGATGTATATAGTATATTTTAAGAGTCTGTTAAAAACTACAGAAGTCTAAAAGAACTGAATTTAGCATATGTTATTCTTATTGAATAAAAATCATCAATAAATTTAAAAAACATGAAAATAAAAAAGTTTATATTTTTTTAAAGTTTTTATATTATGAAGCTTTAAATTTGCTTTAGTCACCCTTGAAATTCAAGTTTTTCTTTCGTTTTCTATAATGCAAGTTAAAAAATTAATCCCTTCACGAGCATACTTTGTATTGATTTCATAACGACTATTTTGCTTTGCTTTATGAGGTTATAAATGCGGTGAAGGAAGTGCGTACGTTGAATATATTAATCACGTTCTCTTTATTCCGTGGCGTGAAGTGCGCAACGAAGAGGGAAGAGCGAATGAAAAGCAGCGAGAGAGTATGAGAGAGAAATTAATTAGGAAGAGTATGATGTATGTACTTGGATGAGTATGCACGTTCTTGTTTAGAAGAATAATGGAGGCAGCACGTTTTTGTATTCTAACGAAGATTAAACTTGTTCCCCCCCCCCCCCACCACCACCACCTTAGACCTACAGCTTAACGTGGAATCCGAACCAAGATCAACAACAGGTAGTCGGAAATTACAAGTTCCTCGGCCAGCCTCGCTCTCACGATCTCCTGATCAGCAGCCCAGCGTCTTAACCACTAGGCTCTCCACGGTATCCATTTATCTACCCAGCCATTTTTTTTATCGAAAGATGAACAGTTGGGTGAATTGTGCGCCGCCTGCTCTCGCCGGGAACCTAACCCGGGTCCGATGGATTAGTAGTCAACTATGTTAACCACTACACCATATATATATATATATATATATATATATATATATATATATATATTGCCGTGTGCAGCGGCAACACGATCAGAATCCATATAAAAACGGAATAATTGTGAAAATCTAGCAGTAAATCTTTGCGTGCACTAAATATTTACACAGCTACTGGCACTTATCAAAATTACATCTTTTTAAGTGGTAAAAGTATGCCATATGCCATAAAAAAGTAGTACATAGCAAATTATTCTTAATCGATTAGTTACATTTGAAAAAAAAAATTTAGGTGCCCAATTATCCGTTTGAAACAAGGAAAAAAGGGACTTTCTTTTTTTCCCAAATCCCTACATCCATCCTCTGATATCCCTCGCAACCGCTCTCACGAGCACTAATCAGTGGACATACATAACGAGTGACATTCCCCATCCCCTGGAGTAACGAAGACCACTGCCCTTCACTCTTCTATAGTCAAAACCCCCAACTCTCACCCTCTCCTTCTTGAGTAAATTTTATGATCATCAGTCCTTGTATACCGTTGTTTATAATAACACGTAAATGGGGAACCGATTTTTACAATATTGCAAGGTATGCAAAAATGCAACTGATGAATCGAGGACAATTAGATGTGATCTTTGTCAATTTTTCTTTGATTTTAACTGCGTGAATTGGAAAGATGAAGATATCACTTTTATAGCAGATGCCACACAACTTAATAAGGTAACATATTTCTGTGAAATATGTATAAATTCGTTTACAGTTTTTAAAACAGAAAGAGATACTGAAGAATCAGCGAAAGAAGAAGATATAAAGGATGAACAGAAAGAAATAGGAAAGGAGACGAAGAAAAGTGAAGCAGATACAAACATGTTACATGTCGATATACCGACACGCAAAGAGGGCGAAAATATGAGTGTAGCAAAAGCACTAAAAGAAACTCGCATAGATCAGTCGGAGAACACCAGCGTGAATAGTGTAAATAGCGAAAAACAAGAGAGAAATCATGATAATAGACTGAGGCTAACGCCAAAAAAGGAAATGAAACAAACAACAAACACAAGAGCCCCGAGTAATAATTTGGAAAGAGTTGTATGCAAATACTATGCAAAGGACATTTGCAGATATCAGAAGGATAGTGTATACTATATATGAATATCTCACTATGTGTGAATTCTACTTAATAATGGTCACTGTAAATGTGACAGCTGCAAATTCTACCACCACGCCATTTGTAAGTACGATGCAAGGCAGGGAGCTTTAATTATGGTAAGAAGTGCTATCATCACCACCTCCCAATAAACATAACGGATAATAGAAAAAACGGCAAGAAACCTACAAATATAAACCACGAAACAAATTTTCTCGATATCGCAGACACAATACGGCTACTAAACTTCATACAGCACATACAGTCGACACAGCTGAGAACCTCCCAGCCGAACCATTACCGAGCAAGAAACTACCAGACCAGGTAACCGGAAAAGGAACTTTCTTGGAGGACCATAGGAATGTAAAACGCGACATTGAAGGGAATTGAATTTGGAGTACTCGAAGGACAAAGCAAAACAGGAAATATAAATATAGTACTGGCAAATATTCAAGGGCTAAGACCGAACAAGACGATAAACAAAGTTTCATACCCGAGAGGATATATGGAAGAAACAAGGATTGACATGTCATGCCTCATAGAAACGCATCTTAACCGATTAGTGTCCATCAGTAGGATTTCCTACCGACAAAATTGTTTGTCATTATTGCATCATTTTTTTCTTGTATTCACGTGATCTTCGGTATGAGTCATTGACATGACGCAATCTAAAAGATTGCGTCATATCTAGAAGATTACATCATATCAATGACTCATACCGAAGATCACGTGAATACAAAAAAAGTGATACAATTTTGTCGGTAGGAAATTCTACCAGTGGGCACTAATGGGTTAAAGACTGCCAAGGAGATTGTGAAAATTGCAAATACCGCATTGATAAAAAAGAAATAAAAAATGATGGTTACAACATACTACGAGCTGACAAAACAGAAAGACGAAAAGTGGTTTTGCTATAAACATACAAGAGAACAATATGACAGAGACAATAATGATAATTTTCTTAGCAGTAAAAAGTTAAAAACTAAACGTGATACTATGATTATATGATAGTAGTCATTTCCACACCTCCAAACACACCAACTGCAAAGTTCTCTGAAGCCATTCCCGACATCAGTAACTTAATAAAATCCTTAAAGTATTATATTTACCAAATTCGCACAAATTTGGACCATAGGTAACTGTATCATCTCCAAAAATATTTCCCGTACGAGCAAAAGTGATAGAAGTCAAAATATTCTCCTCTAAACATAAGGTAATAATATTCAAAAATTATTATCGGTATTAGTGATAATTTCTAAAATCGTGAATTTTCAACCTATCATGTTGAAATTCCGTACGAATGTAGAGAGAGGGATGTTCTTCTGATTCATTATCATTTCGGAAAAATTTATTGATATACCTACCTACTCAGGACATTCCATCAAAGTGCGAAAAACGTCACCAAAGATAGCACAACAAAAAATCTCAATGTGGTCAATACAAATTTTTAATATGCTCCTCTACTTTCTAAAGATTCATGTGGATATCTTGGCTATGCGCAGTTTATGACGCATTTCTTTTTGAGGGTGATCCCACCATTAGCCTATTTTCTCTAATTATTGCTTCTACACAAATATCTATTATAAGTATACAGACAAATTGGGCGTCATTCGAAAGGCCATAGAGTTTCCTATAATACTGTCGTGTTTAAAATTAAAAATATTCATTTATAAACTCGTCAGCTTCAATTATACGTTTTCGTGGAGTACCATGGAACATAAAGAAAATGAATAGCCACTCTAAATATCAAACTCAGCCAAAACCTTATAGAACAAATATAATAGTAAAATTATTCCTCTTTCGAATGATACTTATTTTGTGGACGTGCATTTTGTAGTTATTGAGTTATTTAATTTTAAATAAGCACGTGTCGAAAACCAAAAATTCGAAAAATGTTCATATACAGTTCATTAAAAAAGTCACTTCACCCTTATATATACGAGTATAAAGCTCTTCCAAAGTTGTATCAGATGCACTATTTTGAATTTGAAATATTATTAGAAAAATTATGAAATTCTCAAAAAAATATTTCAAGTGTGTTCAAAGTTACACCGGGTGGGCCAAAAAAAACTATTACCCTGATTTTGAACAATATAATTTTACCTTTATCAAATGTTATTTGTACAATCAATATATGTGTCCTGTATAGAATTTCATGGTCTATCTCGTGGTGAAGTTGGATTTTTGCTAACTGTAACCATTATTTTGTAATTCGCTGTTATACAGACACGAGTAGAAAAACTTTGTTTCTATACAGTTACCTAAATGAGTCCAAGATTATGCGCTGAACCATATTTTCGACACTTTTCTGTCTGGGAATCGATCTAACAGAGCACGACATTTTTTCAACTGTTGCTTGCTTATTTGATGCAGAGAGCTTATGAACTTCGACTCTTTTAAAACATTTAAAACTCGGATCATCATTTACTATACGACGAACACTAGAGCGACAAATACCAGTAGTTTTTGAAAGTTCTGTAACGGACTTGTGGGTGTTGGGCCGTTCTTCTTGACTGCATATCATGGATGAAACCGTGTCAATATTTTCCTCAGTGCGTGATGTTTTTGGCCTTCCACTGCCTTCTTTTCGTTTGGTCGACCCTGTGATATCGATTTTCTTTGAGATATTGAAGTCCAGGTATCGTCCATCATTTATTTGGAAACTCTCTCTTCATTCGTTTTGCACCCCAGTGTTTCTCCTTACGCAGGTTCAATATCAATGCTTCATCTTCCAAAGATTATTTCATTATGTTATAATGAAAAAGGAAATAAATTAATTATTTTGTGTAAAAATTAGGAAAATTAATTATTTATGGAGAAACTGACTGTCATCTGAAAGTATCAGTTGCTGACTTTAACTTCCTTTCAATTGAACACCATATTCTGATACCTCCCTCCAGTTGTGAGCCAGTACCTCTACTCCTGGGCCGTTGAATCTAGATTCAAAGCCAGCGTTTGAAAGAGTAAAAGTATGGGTACAAAATACGACCTCATCAGTAAGATCAATGTACAGGGTGAGCCACAATATTTTTTCAAAAGTTGGGTAATAGCTTTTTTGGCTCACTCTGTATATAATTAACTACAAAAGTCATAGTTTTCATTTATATATCATTAGAAGTGAAAGTTTACTGTAAGATAGAATTAGTTCAAAATTATAATTTTAAATTTTTAAAGGCTTAATCAAAAAAAAACTTTAAATTTGTATAAGATAAGAAATATTTAACATAGAACTTTGTTTTATATCACTTTTTAAACAATAAATTCTTCTTATGTGGTTCAAATTCCATTTCTAAAGCTCCAAAATAGGTATTGTTCTATTAATAATTGAAGAACAAAGTTTTCATAAATCTAAAGTTAACCATTTCTCAAGTCATAATTTTAAATTTTAAATAAAATTGGTTCGCCGAGGCAAGCTTTATTATATACCAAATTGAAGACCATTAAAAACGCTATTATGTAACATACATTTCAATTTCAGGGGTTCGAATCCCTCACTCGCATTAATCAAAAGAATATTTGTCTGAAATTTGTTTTGTCTTTCACTGCGGATTATGTCGGTAGGCTTGGCAGTACAGTTTTGAAATTGATAGTGGATATTACTGAAGGCATGTTTTATTTGTTTGCCAAGTTTCACAAAATTCTGCTCAATATTTCAGTTTAATTTGTATCTTAAATTAAAGCAATTTTCAACTTTGACCCCTGTAACGTTTCTGAGGTATTTTGGAAGCTGGTTAAAAGGTCTTGGGCCCCCTGACAACCAAGCTATCATATTTTCCTTCAGTGTTGAAGAGGTCCTTTGTCGGGCCTTTAATTTGGGAATACTACATTTTCTGCTTTTCCTATTTTCCAATGTTGTTTGAATGGTAATTGGGTTTAGTTTGAGATTTGGTATCAATTTTTCGATCATTTTCCATATGAACGTTCTTAGTACTTGTCCCATGACTCGTTTTGCTTTGTTTATCGGCTTTTGTGTTTCGAATTTCGCATCATCGGCCATAAACTCGTAATTATCCCCAAATCGATCGCTTTCGTGCTTCTCTGAATTTCCTGTCTATCTGGAGCATAATATGCAGCCTGTTTAAGTTCCTCATTTCTACCATATCTCAAGAACTGAAATTTCTCGGTGTTAAATATCATGTTGTCTTCTGACTCGGTAAAGAGCGTGCTGGGACCGTTGAGAAATTCGGATGGT
This sequence comes from Bathynomus jamesi, assembly GCA_023014485.1. Taxonomy (NCBI): domain Eukaryota; kingdom Metazoa; phylum Arthropoda; class Malacostraca; order Isopoda; family Cirolanidae; genus Bathynomus; species Bathynomus jamesi. Next base: position 376,395 of record JAJOZX010001936.1, read on the forward strand.
GAGCTAGTTTCCGAGAACAAGCAAATGGCTTCTCTGCTAAACGAATTTTTTACGTCAGTTTTTACAATAGAAGATGGAACGAATATTTCTCCAGTCACAGACATAATACCTTTCGATAATGATAATACTTTAGATAATATTGTGGTGAGTGAAAGGGAGGTACTGCACTATATCTGTAAAATGAAAACGCTTAAATCACCGGGGCCAGATTCCACATACCCCATACAACTAAAAGAATTAAAAGAGAGCTTTGTTGTGCTGTTAACAAAGTTTTTTAATGCGTCTGTTTCTGAGAGGTGCGTACCAGATAATTTCAAGTCAGCAAATGTAATACCTATTTTTAAGAAAAGTGATAAAGGTGTGACGGGAAATTATAGGCCAATCAGTTTAACGTCAGTTGTAAGCAAGCTACTGGGGTCGATAATTAGAGATCGTATAGTCACTAGGGTGTGCACCCGGTTCTTGCTACCCGGGAAATTCCCGGTTCCTAGATTTCAGGAACCGAACCGAGAACCGAAAAGATTTCCCGGTTCCTATACACTCTAAAAACAGTTGCATTGTTTTTACTCTGCAAGAGCTGCATAAGTAGATTCTACGTATTTTAAAAATAAAAAAATTTAATAAGTAGATTTCTACGTATTTAAAAATAAAAAATGATATCTTAAGAGAATATTCCTTCCGTTTAAAACGTTCATTTTCATTTTAAATCAATTAAGAAGCAAAGATCGCCTAACTGTGAACCTAAGACGAGCTTTGATTGATCGATTCATAAATCGAAGGCAGAAAGAAATTTCAGGACTGCTTCAATATCTCCATAATCCAAGTTATCCAACCTCTGAGTCGACGGAATTTCCTGCAGCTTCACGAGTATTTCTGAAGAAGTCTGCTGAAGCAATTTACAAACGTCTCTATCCAGAGACTAATGAAGAAAACGAAGAAGAAAGGACTGGTATTGAAGAAGTAAATCAAAATACGCCCGATACTATCAACGAGTCCAACGACCCTTTGCTTCAGGAATACTACGATGTAGTAAATAAACTTAAATCTCCAAAGAATGTAAAAAATCAAGAAAATTTCGATGCCAGCAAAGAATTCAAACTGTTTGAAGCGACAGGGAATCGCACAGAAAAGCTGGATCGATTGCGAGCTGCACTTCTAACAATTAAGCCTACAAGCGTTGAAAGTGAACGAGCTTTTTCAGCAGCTGGTCTATTTCTTTCAAAGATTCGTTCTCAATTATCTGATGCGGTTCTAAATGCTCAAATTTTCTTTAAATACTACTTCATAAATGATGTAAAACAAGATAAATAACATAATTGATCTCAATGCTTAGATTTTTTTATGCCAATTAGACTAAGTTTAATTTTACGAACAATGGTTAAAACAAAAATTTTAGTCGGGTTTTTTCGGGATTTCCCGGTTCCCGATAATTTTTCTGGTATCGGTCCCGGTTCCTAAGTTTCGGTACTCGTGCACACCCTAATAGTCACTCACTTAGAATTGCATAACTTGATTAGAAATATGTAGCACGGTTTTAGGCGAAACAAATCTTGCTTAACTAATCTTTTAGAATTTTTCCAAGGTGTGGTTGAAGTTTATGATAGTTATCGGGCGGTAGATGTAGTGTATTTAGATTTTCAAAAACCGTTTTGACACTGTACCGCACAAAAGACTCGTTGAAAAAACTAAGACTCGTGGAATCAGGGATGTAATAAATTGAATAGAAGAGTGGTTGCGAGGTAGGAAACAGAGCGTGGTCGTTGATGGAGCGGAGTCTTCTTGGGCTAATGTAGCGAGCGGCGTTCCTCAGGGTTCTGTATTGGGCCCCTTGCTTTTTCTTGTATATCATACATTAACGATTTAGATGTCAGCCTAGTCAGTACAGTTTCAGAGTTTGCGGATAACACGAAATTGGGTGGTAGGGCGATAAATGACGAAGATAGAGGTAAAATCCAGGACGATCTGAATAAAATCGTTCATTGGTCGGTCACATGGCAAATTAGATTTAACGTCGATAAGTGCAAAATTTTACATATACTGTAGGTTCGCGTTACGGTAATTTTGCGTATAGTATGTCAGGGAAGGAGTTGGCAAGCGTAGATCAGGAAAAAGATTTAGGAGTTATAGTCACTGGTGATTTAAAAGTAGCGAAACAAAGTACAGCAGCGGTCAATAGGGTGAACAAAGTGCTAGGTTTTATAGCTAGGAATTTTGAGTATAAATCGCGCGATATTAGTGTCCCTCTTTATAAATCATTAGTTAGACCCCATTTGGAGTATGCGATCGAATTTTGTAATCCGCATATGCGCAAGGATATAGACAAAATCGAACGAGTTCAAAGACGAGCAACTAAAATGATTCCATCGCTTTGGTCAAAGTCGTACGAGGATAGGCTTAAGGAGTTAAAACTAACTACACTCGAGACTAGGAGGCAAAGGAGTGATCTAATCCAGGTTTTTAAAATTATGAATGGGTTCGATAACGTAAATAGAGAGAGCTCTTTCGAAATAGCTCAATATAGTAGAACTAGAAATAACGGGTGTAAGCTGACAAGTAGAAGGTTCGAGACAGCAGTTGCCAAAAACTTTTTTACGCATAGCATAGTAAATAGCTGGAATAGTTTGCCGGTAGAAGTAATTAGTAGCACGTCTATAAACATGTTTAAAAATCGATTAGATGCATATGTTGATAGATTAGGTGTAGTTTAAGGTAGTAAAATCAAGGTTTTTGTGGTTCGGAACCCACGTAAAATTGTAGGTCCCCTCGGCCACCACGGAGGACATGCGCAATACACAATTACAAACACAGTTAGGTAGACCAGCCATGAGTGGATCTTGAGGTCCTTGTGGTCTAAAACATTATAACATTAAAGACAGGAGGAGAGCGTTTGCCCCACCGAAGCGAACCCATATTATTATTATTATTATTATTATTATTATTATTATTGTTGTTGTTGTTGTGTTGTTGTTGTTGTTGTTGTTGTTTAACGATCCTCTTTATTTGTCTTTCAAGAAATATTAAATTAAATATAAATATGGAGGTTAAATTCTGTTCTGTATTTTCGTTTAAAAACTAAATTGTTAAATGGATTTCTTTTCATTACATCATCGTAAATATAAAGTTTAAAATTTCTCTTTTTTTAATTGTTAATGGCGGAAATTTTTATTACGAGTTCAATTAATCCCGTTTGTTAATTAGTTACTAGCGTAGTTAATTCGGGAAACCTTTGCGCAAAGCCTAATTTTGGCATAATCTTCATAATCTTGTTAATTTTGCTCTGAAAATTGTGGTTCATAATCCTGCGTTGATAATAATAGTAATAATAATAATAGTAATAATAATAATAGTAATAATAATAATAATGAGCTTTATTTGCAAGATATAAATCCCATAAAATAGTACAATGTTCAGGAGCGTGTTCAAGGGGGGGCCGCAAGTTGCGCGCCCCCCCCCTATAAATTCCATAAAATTAATTTAAGTAGTTCAGCGTTGCTGACAGAGGAATCAGTCTAGTTTAGAGTCGCGGCCTTATTACGCATCTAACATATATATATATATATATATATATATATATATATATATATATATATATATATAATATATATATACATAACACAACACTTGGGTGGAAACTTCCCATCAAAACCGCCTAACTCAGGATTAACAGTTGGGACAGTTTTTGATGTTTAGTATTGCTAAAACAGAATAACAGAACTAGAGAACGTGGTTACAGAGAAATTGGGGTAATGAGGAGCTGGTCGGCTCCTCCACCAAGCCAGACCTACGTAGAAACGGCGCCACCAGCTTAATCTTCGTGTGAAGAGAGACCAACGCACGGAACAGCAACGAGGTTTACGAGGTTCATAATATAAGCCTATTGCTGCGAGGTGTTATTGATGACTTTCCACTGTATTTGGGGGCATAACTTACTGTTAATGAATAAATCATAGAAGTGACACGTATTACCAACTGAAATTTAAACTTTGTTTTGTCCGCAAAAGTAATTGTCAGTTCAATAGTTATAAAAGTAAGTTTTAATTTTTTTTCAAATGTTTAAATAAAAATGTTTGTCAGAAAATGAGTGTAAATCTCATCCTTCAACTTAGTTATATGCTCCAGATGTCACCAGAACGCGTTTCTCAGTAATGTATTTCCAAAATGTTTTCCAGCCTATTCCGCGCCCTCCACCGCTCGACGGCTTCGCCGTCTCGTTAACGGCTACGCCGTTGGGTTGAGCACCCCCTCCCCCCTTTCCTTAATTTCTGTACACGCCCCCTGATGTTGTTGAAGGTTATAAACGATAAGATAAACAATAATAAATTTAAAAACAAAAAATTGACTAAAAGAGAGAGAAAAATAAGTCCGCGTAGTGACAATATCAACATATACAGTAGGCCTATATATGGTAATGATAATGACAGTAATAATGTTTATTGGCAGGAGACAGATCCCCAACCTAAAGAAAAGTACAATATCCATCAAGGTAATCAACGATACAACTAATTATTATTATTAAATTATTAAATAATAATAATTTAAAAAAACAAAAACGAAGTAGGACTACGTAGGAGCAATCCAAGAATAAGCACCCCAAATCAATTTAGGGTGCTTTTTCTTGGATTGGGGTCGAACGAGGGCGCTTATTCTTGGATTGCTCTAAAATGGAGTTAATTGCCCTGAAATGGTTAATTGAATGCCCGGTTAGGTTAATTGTACGCCCTTGACGATTGGTTAGGTTAAGTCGTGATATTTTCGTTAGTTTTAACGAAAATATCACGACTTAACCTAACCAATCGTCAAGGGCGTACAGTTGACCTAACCTGGCATTCAATTAACTTTATTTCAATATTTTTATTTTAATGACGTTGTTCTAATTTTTATTATTGCAATACCTTTTGTAAACATTAAAATATATATTTTTAAAGTTTTATATGTTAAAATCCTTTAATTTGGATTGAGGTCGAACTGGGATGCTTTTTCTTGGATTGGGGTCTAACTGGGGTGCTTTTTCTTGGATTGGGGTCTAACTGGGATGCTTTTTCTTGGATTGGGGTCTAACTGGGGTGCTTTTTCTTGGACTGGGGACTTTGGGGTGCTTATTCTTGGATTGCTCCCTACGATAATAATAAAATATTAATAATAATAATATACAGTTTATTGGGTTATAAATATGTTTAATAATTTTATAAGGATAATAACTTATAATTTTTTCTATAAATTATAATTATATGATGTAGGATGATTTATTAAACTTTCGAAAAGTGCTTAACTGAAGGTATTAAGGAATGAAAATACTACAGTTTGGGTAAAATCCAGACTCTAAAAGCACCCTATTTCCAAACTCCAACCAAAGAAAACGAGACAAATAATTTAAGGGTAAACTTGCGTAATTTTCAAATTGAACTTTCTACATTATAAACATATTTATTTTTGTGTATGTTTCTTGTCAGACATTTACTTAAATAATGTTGAACTTGTATTAACTTTAATCAAGTGTAATGTAGAAATTTACTTAAATTTTAAATAGTTTGGCCTTTGTTTTGTATTTTCCGTTAGCATCATGCTAGTAATCAACAAGTTAGTGAAGTTACTTGTATCATACAAGTTACTTGTGTCATACAAATGCTAAGTTTAATAATAAATCTGCAAATTAGAGAAACTTTTATTAAAGAAGGTCAGAAGTTTGTCATAGTTAGAAAGTCAGTAATAATGCCATATTCGCTTCAAGCCATTAATAGGCACTGTTTGGCACTATTATTCTTTACCTTTAAATTTATACTGTTTATCATTTATTTGTTAAATAATTCACTCGGGTAATAAATACAACTGTCTAATTAGGCTCTTAATTACAGTGTGAAAGGGCAGATATATGAAGTAAAAAATTATATAGTGTATTCTGTTTGCCTTCATATCGGTTGGAACAAATGTTCAGGATCGACCAGTATAAATGCATATACTCATAAGTATAATGCCTATTTATATATCTATAATAATAAATATAACATAACATCAACAGTGAAAGTGACCATTGTAACTAATGCTATATGCATTCTTAGCTTTCAACTTATTGCCTAGGCATTATCTTAATGCCTGATTTCGCTTATTA
>JAJOZX010001936.1:387500-482500 GCA_023014485.1 Bathynomus jamesi
ATACACACCTTTGGTTAGCTTCCGCCCGAATTGTTCATTCTGACGAAAGTCAAGCTTTTTTCACTCCACCTTAGACCTACAGTCTAACGTGGAATCCGAACCACGCTCCACCAGCAGCCTAGCGTCTTAACCACTAGGCCACCCAGGGTATCCATTTATCTCTCAATCACTTTCTTTATTGTGTGGAAGGATGAACAGCTGGGTTTTGCTGCGCGCCGGCTGCTGTCACCGGGTCTCAAACCAAGGCTCGATGGATTCGTAGTCAGCGACGCTAACCACTACACCACCGAGGCGCATATATATATATATATATATATACTAGCGCTCATAAATATTTGTACAAAGAAGTATTTCAGTTATATTCGTCCTTAGCTTCTGTACCATGCATAGGATAGTTATGAAATGCATACCGTTCGTTTGAAAAATTTTAGCAAATACAAAGAATGAGTTCAACTCTAAAATGTAATATAAAACATCAAAGAATTTGAGGAAAATAAAAAGTTAAAATGCAAAAGTTTTCGTACATTTATTTGCAAAATTATTTAATACTTTTTGTGTCCACCTTTTGCTTGAATAACTTCAATGATTCGTTTTGGGTATTTTTCTAAAAGGTTTCGACATCTCTCAATAGAAATTTTAGCTCATTCTTCTAAAGAAAATTGTTGCAATTCTTTCAGATTCGAAGGGTTTCTCTTGTCGACAACTTTTTTTCAAATCAAACCATAAATTCTAGATTGTGATCTGGGCATTGACTGGGCCACTCGAGAAGCTTGAAATTCTTTTGTTGAAGTCATTTCATGGTACTTTTACTTTAATGTTTTGGGTCATTATCTTGTTGCTTTACCCAACTGCGACCCATTCGTAACTTCCAAACTGAAGGGCAATGCATTTTCTTCCAAAATTTCCTTATATTTCTTCGAACTCAAGATTTTATTCATGACGACAAGCTCTCCTGGACCAGAACTAAAGTATCGCCAACTACCAACACCATATTTAACCGTAGGAAGGATGTTTATTTCCTCAAATTCAGTATTTGAATTTTACCAAGCATACCATTGTTCGTTATTCCCAAATAATTCAAATTTGGTCTCGTCTCTCCAGAGAACTTTCTTCCAGAATGCAAATCCATCATTTTGATGATCCATGGCGTACTTTAAACGAGCTTCTTTGTTCCCTTTTCGTAACAGAGGTTTTCTTCGTGCAACACTTCCATATACAAACCCTTTTTTCTCAATATAAGACGTACAATACAGGGATGACCATCGATTTTAGCCTTAATGTTTTGCAAATATCACCAGCACTCATTCGTGGATTCGCAGCAGCCATTCTTTCAATCCATCTAGCTGTACGTTCTAAAATCTTACAAGGTCGTCCACACTTTGGCAGAGTTTTGATCTTTATAACTACATCAACCGTCGTAAATGGAATTAGAAGTTCTCATATCTTCCTATAACTCTCTACAGATTCGTGTACAGCAATAACAGATCTCTTAAGACCCGTAAACAACTCTTTACCACCAGCCATTGCTTTATCACCCATTGTTTACTAATATCTTGTACAGTCATCCGTCCTTCATGAAGTGTCTCTGATCAATAAACAGCCAACTGCAGATAAAAATTTCAAATTTTTCAAGCCTCAGGTGGACATACAAAGTATCAAATAATTTTGTAAATAAATGTACAAAAACTTTTGCATCTTAACTTTTTTATTTTCCTCAAATTCTTTGATGTTTTGCATTATATGTTGAAGTTAAACTAATTTTTTTTATTAAGTTTTTCCAAAAGAATGGTAAACTTTTCCTTACCATTCTCTGCATGGTACAAAAGATAAGAACGAATATAATTGAAATATTTCTCTGTACGAATAATTACAAGCGCCACTGTAACACACACACACACACACCACACACACACACACACACACACACACAGTATATATTAGTTGCTTTCATATTTTCACTAATTTATTCGGAGCTATTGAAGAATATAGACCCCAGCCTTCTTTAGTTAGCTTTATAAGGCTAACTAACGAAAATATCACGACCTAACCTAACCAATCGTTAGGTTAACTGTACACCCTTGACGATTGGTTAGGTTAGGTCATGATATTTTCGTTAGTTAGCTTTATAAAGCTAACTAAAGAAGGCTGGGGTCTCTATTCTTCAATAGCTCAATAATTACAAGCGCCACTGTAACACACACACACACACACACACACACAGTATATATTAGTTGCTTTCATATTTTCACTAATTTATTCGGAGCTATTGAAGAATATGGACCCCAGCCTTCTTTAGTTAGCTTTATAAGGCTAACTAACGAAAATATCACGACCTAACCTAATCAATCGTTAGGTTAACTGTACAGTGTACACCCTTGACGATTGGTTAGGTTAGTTCATGATATTTTCGTTAGTTAGCTTTATAAAGCTAACTAAAGAAGGCTGGGGTCCCTATTCTTCAATAGCTCCATTTATTCGAAGCTTTACTAGACAAATAAAAAATACCCCAATTTTTATATGAATTAATTAGTACCTCAAAACCTTTAAAAAATATAAAAAATATCTCCAACTTCCACAAAAACTTTAACTTCACACGGAATAACAGCAAAATATCAATAATTTTTTGTGAATTAGTGTATAATTCATTAGTTTTTCACATAGTAAATTGAATTATAAATCCTGAAAGAATTTGTGACGGGAATTTTGTAATTACACACACACACACACACACACACACACACACACACACACACACACACACACACACACACACACACGGGTTGGACAGAATAATGGAAACACTCGCATTTTCGATGCTATATTTTCTGGTATCATTAATGGCGTTATGTACTTTATTATATTAATATGTAACTGCATATAATATTGACAACATCTTCTATCTTAATATATTCATGTTGTTTTTTCATGTTCTTTTAGAATAAATGAAAATATTGCTCTTGGAAAAAATGTTACTGACTGTGAAAGGGGCATGATAGTAGGAGCCCGTTTGGTTGGTGTCTCAATATTAAAAGTCGCGTGATTGTCCCTGCACCTTGAGGAACAGTTCCATAGTTATGAATACATGGAAAGAAATTAAAAAAAAAAACTCCACCACATAAACACAGAATCGTGCCCATTATTCTCCCCAACTGCAAATTCATTAGAACTTTGGTACTGGTTGGTGTTAAAATAGGCTTTACTAAAGTTCCCATAACATAGTTATGACTGACATTGGTCTTTGCGGACTATTGTTAAATTTTGAACAAAAAAGGTTTTGATGCAAGTCTTTGATTGATTCTTCACAGCTCATAATTATCATATAATGTTCTTCTGTCGCATTCTGTCATTGTTGCTTTACGCTCACGATATTCCTTATTTGATGTTCTTTTTTTATTATTTTTGCGTGTATTCATAACCTTGAGGACTGTTCCTCGAGATACAGGAGCAATTATGTGACTTTTATTACTGAAACACCAACCAAACGGGCTCCTACTATCATGTCCCTTTCACAAGCAGTAACATCTTTTCCAAGCGCTATATTTTTATTTATTTTAAAAGAACATGAAAAACCAATATGGACACATTAAAATAGATGTTGTTCTCAATATTATATGCAGTTACATATTAAATTAATAAAGTACATACCGCCATTAATGATATCAGAAAATACAGCACCGAAAATGCGAGTGTTTCAATTATTCTGTCCAACCTATATATATATATTATATATATATATATATAATATATATATATATATATATATATAATATATATATAATTATAATAAATTTATATATATATATACAGGGTGTCCCATAAGTGCCGTCTCGTAGGAAAATTCATTTTAAATTAAATTTACAAAAGTATATGGAAATGAGTTACACTCGTGAGGAAAAGGCCCCCCGAAAGCCTTTTCCTCATGATTGTAACTTACTTCCATATTAGCCCATTGAGTGTTATTCTACCTGCAACAAAAAAAAAGGTCCCAAAACAAAACCAATTTGAACATTTGTTTTAGTTCTGATGTCTTACTTTTGTAAATTTAATTTAAAATAAATTTTCCGATGTGACCCCACTTATGGAACACCATATATATATATACTGTATATGATCCACTCCAGGCTAGCCCAAGAAAGAAGTAGATAAAATAAAGAAAATAGAAAAGAATGAAAATAAAGGATACTGAAAACTTATACCATGATTATACTTATTGACGTGTAAAGCTTTCACGCAGGATTAGTTGCAATAGTACAGTAGTATACAGAGCAAACAAGGCTCTCTCTCTGTCCTCCACCAGCCACTGCTGACAGAAAAGAGTTGTGAGAGAAGATTTATAGGAAAGTAGGAAAAAGTATAATGAAAAGAATAGTTTCAGAGTTCATTCATACCATGCGTACACTTATCTCGTGTACCCAGTTACGCATTAGATGACGGTGGAAAATAAAGGATAGCATAAATATTAAACTGTTTAGTCTCCTCTACACCATGCATTGAAGGATTTTTTTTATTTATTTATTATGTTCAAGAAGTCATCATTTCATCGTTGTAGTATTTCTCCGTTGAGTGCCAAAGCCATTTTGCCGAAAGAACTGCTTTTAAACAATTTACTATTTTCATTGCCATTTTTTGCATGGAAATTACTAAGATAAGGGAGCACTGATCCATTGGCACCCCCTGAGAGAGAGAGAGAGAGAGAGAGAGAGAGAGAGAGAGAGAGAGAGAGAGAGAGAGTGTTACAAGGAGATTCGACCGCAGAACCCGTTATTCGAAACCCAGTGTTTACTAATATCTCATCTGAGCTACGATCCACTATGGACGGCGGGAGGCCTATACTTTGTTCTTGCGCCATGCAGGACTTCGAGGAAACCCCCGCCATCACTATGGAGAGAGAGAGAGAGAGAGAGAGTGATTGATTGATTGATTGATTGATTGATTGATTGATTAAACAACCCCATTAGTTATTTAGTTCGTGCAATAATTCCAAATATTGTCCCCTTCCAGTTACAGTTTTGATCCTCTTGGTACTGCATCAAAAATCCTTCTTTTAAATGGATTTTATACTTTTGAATTTTTTTTTTAAAATTTAATTGGTCTGTCTCTGTCTCTGTCTCTGTCTGTCTCATATGAAATCTGGAAAAATATGTAACTAATGTTTCATATCTAAATTAACATGAACTGCAGAGAAAGAGAATGTTGTGGAAGTAAGTAGAAGTATATAATATGAAGTTAAATCGTTCTTTTGGAAGTGAGGTTGAGTTTTATGTTTTAAAAATCTTTATATGCCCCGCTGGAATGACTTCATCAAAGCCGTTAAAGGGCATATTCGTGCCCGGAGTGCGTTGTAAGAACAAAGAACATAGGATGTGTATACGACCGATTTGATTGCAGTCGTAACAAGTTTCTTTCACTATATATGTTTCGTTTCGTGTATATATATATATAATATATATATATATATATATATATATATATATATATATATACGGCCCCGCAAGGGGGTTCTGAGCTCGTGCTCTTGAGTGCTCTTTGTGCTCATTTGTACGTGCTTGTTCCTGGAGGTTTCACGTGCGCCCTCCCGGCCCTACCACCCAAGGATGATGGGGCTCGACCCTGCAGTCCTTGTCATCCTTTGGTCTTTTTCCACTTCGACTGTCCCCTCTACCCTTTCTTTTTCCTCTGTCTTTCCTCTCACTTTTTCTTTGTTTTTCCGCCGAGATATGCCCTTTTAAATAGAGGCGAATTGGTTCTTCCCGAACTTAAAAAAAAATATATATATATACGGGGTGTCCCATAAGTCCGGTCTTGTAGGAAAATTTATTTTAAATTAATTTTTGTTTCTGTGACACCGTACTTATGGGACACCCTGTATAGTACGCGTTTACGGGTTTGGGATACGTTTCGGATTTTATTCTTTTCACAAATGGATGGAAATTATCGGTGAAATAAAGTATAAAAAAATTATGGGGTTGTTTAACCTTCTTCGCATCATCTACGGTCATATGAAGGAGGGGACCTACAGCTTTACGTGAAATCCACAGGTCGCTACATCGTCTGGACGCGGAGGATGGTCTTCCATCGAATTGCTATCCGACCCAGTGTCGCTTAACTTCGTTGATCATCGGGAAGCGGTGTTACGACATTGGTTATGACGTAACCTGAAATAATGTACAGTATACAACGATGTATGTGGCACTATTATATAGTGCCACGTTGTTTGTGTATGTGGCACTATTATATGGTGCCACATGTTGTATGTGTATGTGGCACTATTATATAGTGCCACATGTTGTATGTGTATGTGGCACTATTATATAGTATAATAATAATAATCAGTAACGAGGGCCAGAAACTGGCACACCTCTCATGCCACTCCTGTATTATTATTATCAACATTATCGGGAGTCGAACCCCCGATCTCAGTGTCTTCATACCATATAGTACAGTATAATAATAATCAGTCAAGAGGTCAAAAAACTATATGGCTCATCCCTCAAGCCAGACGAACGTGGCCCTTTGGGCTAATGCTTGGATTATTATTATTAACAAGTATCACTGGGTGTCGAACCCTCAACATCAGTGTTTCTAGTTCGCTTGAAGGGAAAAGTTGTTACTCACTGAGCTACGGGCGCTGACCTGTGTATACGTGGGCAGGGTTCGTCTGGCCTGAGCGCTGTGTCAGTTTCTGGTCCTCATGAATAATAATTATTATTATTAGTAGTAGTATTTAGTAGTAGTAGTAGTAGTATTTAGTAGTAGTAGTAGTAGTAGTTTCGGAAATTATATTCTTACAAAAATGTACCTTAACCTCATTTGAAAAAGAGGTAATATAATAATTAATTCGCTAAAATTGCGCGTCATTCTTGGAAAAGTTTATTAAAGGCGTAAAAAAAAAAGCTTTCTTGACGTCACGACAATTAAACTCTTTTTAACTGGAACAAATTATTATTCTCTTTAGAAATATAAAACGCTTTTTTTTTTTAGTATAACTAAATTATATTGGAATAAAATGATTTCTTTTTGTTTGGGGGAATGGTTCTCAAACGATGGTACGATACGAGTACCATTCGTTGCAAGTACACTATCTATTGTTTTGTTAAATTAAATAATAATTAATTGGAGCTATTGAAGAATAGGGACCCCAGCCTTCTTTAGTTAGCTTTATAAGACTAACTAACTAAAATATCATGACCTAACCAATCGTCAAGGACGTACAGTTAACCTAACAATTGGTTAGGTTAGGTCGTGATATTTTCGTTAGTTAGCCTTATAAGCCTAACTAAAGAAGGCTGGGGTCCCTATTCTTCAATAGCTCCAATTAATTATTATTATTAAATTAAAATACAGGGTGTCCCAGAATTAACTATTTCAATGAAATCGGACAAATTTTTTAAAAACACACTTTTATTTATGTTTATCATGTTTAATATGTGTTAAAAATGTATAAATTTCTAAATTTTTTTCATAATTTTATTTTCATAATTTTTTCATTATCTGGTCCAATGAAAGACCGTCTGAAGTCATAGAATGGCAAAGAGACTCTCCAAAAGTTAACGTGTGGCTTGGAATGACCAAATCCAAAATTTATGGTGCTCCATCTTGTTGAAACACAACATTATCAAGAATGCCATCATCAAAGCTGTGGTTCGAGAAACTGCTGAGCATATCAAGGTAGACGGTACCTGTTACAGTTGCTTCCGCAAAGAAGATGGGCCATAAATTTTGGATTTGGTCATTCGAAGCCACACGTTAACTTTTGGAGAGTCTCTTTGCCATTCTATGACTTCAGACGGTCTTTCATTGGACCAGATAATGAAAAAATTATGAAAATAAATTATGAAAAAAATTTAGAAATTTATACATTTTTAACACATATTAAACATGATAAACAAATAAAAGTGTGTTTTTAAAAAATTTGTCCGATTTCATTGAAATAGATAGTTAATTCTGGGACACCCTGTATATAACAAAAAATATATATTCTTAGGCGTTACATTTATTTCCACTTCTTTTATGTAATAAGTAAAGTGAATCCCATTAATTTTGCATGAAAAGCCTCCCATGTTTCCAACGGCATATTCACATTAGGATACTGTGAATATATTAATGCCATATCAGATATCTAAATTGGATAGAAAAATATTGAGAAACTTTATGGAAGTTGTATTCATTTTCTGTATAAAGGTTTTGTTTGTTTGTTTGTTTAATGGTAAGATAGAGGTTTGTTTTGAAAAAGTTTGAATTGGGTGGTTGGGTACGTTTCCTGCCTGAAGGCGGTACAGAAGAAAATAAGTTTGCGACCTCCCCCCTCCTCCTCCTCCTCCTCCCCCTTTTGTAGGGAATATATTTTTATCTCGTTAAAAAAGTTTAAATGTTCGATTTTTTTAAACCTTTTTTTTTTTTTTAGCGTTTAAAAAAGCTTTTCTATCAGTGTGGAATTGATGTTTAAAACATTTCAAACTGGAGTACGACATACGCTCTATTTTCATACTTTTACCAAGAATAATAATAATAGGTTTTGTTTAACCTCCTTCGCAACATCTAAGGTCATATGACGGACGGGACCTACAGCTTTACGTGGGATCCGAACCACGGGTCCCTACATAGTCTGGACGCAGCGGACGGTCTCCCATCCAACTACTACCCAGACCCAATGTCGCTTAACTTCGGTGATTAACGGGAAGCGGTGTTACGACACTACGACGTAGCCCAGACACTACGACGTAGCCCATATATTTTTATCAACGTTTCGGGGAAACATCTTTCATTGTCATTGGAGTTATGGATACTAAATTTGTATCATATAATAATGATTCAAAAAGACCCAAAACTTTAGGGAAAACTGTTAAACAAAAGAATTTGTACTTAAAAAAGGTATATATTTAGTATGAAGTTAAACTATATTCAGCTTTAAATATAGTAATAAAATTTTAACATTAAAAATGTGGTTAAAGTAAGTTAAGAACGAAATTTGTTGACCTTTATAAAGAATCTCGTAAACCTGGTGGCTAATGGAGTTGAGATGCAAAGGCTCGGCGTAGTTTTAAAATTATATTTACCAGTTGTGAGGATGGAGCTTCACAGCATTTTCTAGTAATATTACAGTTATGGTTTGGACATTACAGTTATGGTTTGGACTAACTAAGAACAGGAATTGTAGAACATGGAAATATGATGGATGTATGGAAGGGAAAAAGTTCAGGGTGTTAAACGTATCAACCATGCATTTATGGGGGAGGAATGGTTTGTTTAATATTCTGAGCTGGTTGGGTGTGGAATGAATGTTTGGCTTTGGTATAGTTATATTTATCGAGTGATAATTTTGCATATCGAATTTCGACTCTGAGTGCCTTTTGGCTGAGCTACTCTCGGTCTCTCTCAAGTTACTCGAGTTTGAGAAACTTGAGTTTGTGGTGTCAAATGTAAACAAAACTAAGTTAGGATCATTCTTGTCTAGGCCTACTTCGTAGTTCAAGGCCTTTAAAGGCTTGACCATTCGTCTGGACACTCGCCACAGGGCAGCAGGGTCCTAATTTCAAGCTTTTCATGAATCCAGCCAACAGTAAGATTGAGTAAACAGTGTAAGATAAAGATCCGGTAATTCCCCAGCAAGGAATGGAATGTTTAGTAAATGTCCTGAACATTTTATTAGAGCTTCGAAAACGTGTATGCTTATTTGTGTGATTAAATTGCGAGTTCATCCGAGTGTCGTTGGAATGTACGAAGCAGAATTTATTTGGAGTTAATATGTAGTTTTACGGCCACCAGATTATTTAGTGAAAAGCCACGCCCATTTCCTAAATTATACATGTCTGGCTGAATCTTATGCTCCGGTTAGGCGTGCGCTAGGTTAAGTAGTAAGAGAAGATTAGGGGTCATGGGTGTGGTTTTGGACTTGGCCATAAAACATGTGGCTGCAAAAGTACAGAGTGGCCACAAAGTCCCTTTGCAGTGAAATTACAGCATATCTGCATGTTGCCCTTGTTTTTCATGCAAAGGGACTTTGTGGCCACCCTATACACAATTACCAAATCTGATTAATTTGTCAAATTATCTATAGAACAGTTAACATACTGCTTATACACATACGTATCTATTAGCAGATACACGTATATAGATAGATAAATAATCATATAGAAAATTCCAGTACGGTAATCAGAATTAAATTAATACCTTGTCATTAATACTTAAAAACTATACTGTACAAAGAAAGGTGCGTAAAAAGCCGATGAGGAGGGATATAACAGTTTCGAAACACTTTTCCCCTTTTAAAATCTATTTTTTGAAACTTAAAATTTTAATCAAATTATGTTTATTTTTGTGGGATTATAATCCCAATTAGCAGTTTAAAATTAAATATTAAGTACTGCATCTTTTATTTACCGTTATAAGAATTTGAAAAAGAAGCAATTTCAGGGACCCCAAAATTAATAATTAGTAAGATTACGGTCGTTTTATATATGTATTTATTCGGTAAACTTTCTTCCGCAATTGTATCATACAATATACATTTTAAGTATAGGTTACATTAGAATAGTGGGTACATTTTAGCGGTCAACTTTGTGTGTGTGTGTGTGTGTGTATATATATATATACTAAAAGACGAGGAAAAGAAAATATATTAAAATCGTTTTGAAATTTTTGTGAATGAAATTGAAAATCAAAACTCAAAATTGTAAATTTTCTGAAAAATTTTGCACTTTCTCAATATAGAATTTACTCCTTTTTTTTTTAATTTTTTTATTCAAATTTGTTTACATTTATGAAATACAAATTGGTTCTACATAAAAAGCAAGCTGTGTGTGATTCTGTCTGTCTGTCTGTCTGTCCGAGTCCGTCTGTGTCTGTCCGTCCGTTTGTTAACTTTTGGGTCTCGAAAAAGAGCTTAATTGGTTGGTTGGTTGTCATTAGTTTTCAGTCAATAAAACTATAGAAAAGAACTCAGCCATGAAAATCTTAAGCTTCACAAATCTTAATACAATGGGTTCGGATGTGAAACTTAAGATTTTTATTGCTACGTTCTTTTCTATAGTTTCAATTGACCGAATAATTGAGCCTTCGGTAATTGGGGAGTCAGTTATTCGGTCAATAAAACTATAGAAAAGAACGCAGCAACGAAAATCTTTAGCTTCACATCCGAAACCACTGTATCAAGCAATAAAAATCTTAACGCGCTACAGTAAAAACTTTCAACCAATTCGGATACATGGTGTCTACAGACAGGACTGCCTTTTTATAGTATAGAACTATAGATAATAATTATAGTATAGACAAGCGGTAGCTTCCTATCCCCCTCCGGGCAGGTAGCAGTATATGTAGCAGTATATGTCACAGCCAGCTGTATATGTATATTGTATATATATATATATATATATATATATATATATATATAATATACGCATATGTATATTGGTACTTATGTATTATCGGGACTACCAAACTGTTTATTATGTATTTTTGCTCTCGTCATTTTTGTTTTCGAAGTACTGTACTTACATTCACTTGTAATAGACATTAAATAGCTCGTGCTCGGCCGCAAAGTGACCTAGGACCGGGAAACCTGACAGAGCACATCGTCAGCTCAAGGGCTATCAGTTGGTGGTGGTTGCAGAATTTTCCGATGTGCCGTTTAGTCTGTGCACGGTTCCGAAGAAAGCGGACACACACACACACATTTTAGCTCAATAGTATATAGGATAATAATAATTATAGTATAGATAATAATTATAGCATAGATAATATTATTATTCTGAGAGAGAATTCAGTGCGTAACATTTGGCAAAATAAGGCTTGCTATTTTCTCTTTTCTTTCGAAACAATTGCTGCCTTCAGGGCATCATTTTTGTACTAAGTGCGCTGAAGAATAAGTTCATTTCAGTCCGGAAGAAAGTAAGAAACCCTTTATTCAAATTATTACTAATAAAATAAATGTTAAAAATTTAATACACTCAGCCTACCCCAAGCATATCTGGGCATAACAGCTAGTAATATATAAAGCCAGTATTAATGTACAAATTTAATTGTTATAAATAGGTTCGTTGTATTAAAAAACGCTGTGTGTGTATATATATATATATATATACACACCTTGGTTTTGTTTCTACCCGAATTGTTCATTCTAACGAATATCAACCGTGTTGCCCCACCTTAAACCTACAGTTAACATCGAAGCTGAACACGACTCACCACGGGTGATCTGAAATTACAAAGTCATCGTCCGGACTCGATCTCACGACCTCCCGATCAGCAGCCCAGCGTCCTATCCACTAGGCTACCCAGGGTACCCATTATCTACCAACCATTTATTTTAAAGGAAGGATGAACAGCTGGGTGAGCTGAACGCTGCCTGTCACAGCTGGGAATCTATCAAACCAGTGGCCAGTAGATTCGTAGTCAGAGATGCTAACCGCTATACCACCATGGCGCATATATATATAGTTTGTATATCTTTTACAAAATTTGTCCCCTTGTACAAAAAATACATTTATAATATAATAAACTAATTATTAATTACTTAATTGTTTTGTAATACATTTCGTTCAATTGTAAATAAAATAATTGATTCGCTTGCACTTATTATTTACTTTATTTCAAATAGAATTAATTTCGTATTAACCCTCATGCATTCGAGCTAATGACAGCGTTTAAGTGAAATCTATCTGGTATTGCACAAGTGTCCAGTAGATGTAATATCACGCATTGATCACGCGCGATTTTTTATAATGTGAAATTTACCCAACCAGGATTTGAACCCGGGACCTCATATTATGTAAAACTCTGGGCGCCAAAGCATTAAATATTTCTTCGGGCAATGAAATACCCGCCCAGGTCGTATTAACCTTTATCCTGTCGTAGTTCAGTGGTAACTCCCACAACTTATAATCATCACATTCCGGGTTCGAATACTGGTGAAGTAAATCTTTATATATATATATATATATGTGTGTGTGTATATAGTTGAATATTAGATCTTATGACTCCAATGACTCCGTATTTGGGATAAAAGTTTTGATGGTTTTCAGGCGCCAAAATGTTGGAGTCATTCCAATATTGAGAATTTCAAAGGACAAAAAAAAGTGTGGGGGGGGGAAATCCTTTAAACAAAACTGGTTGAAACTTTCTTGGATGGAAAGAGTTGGTGAAGGGGGTAGGGGGGGGGCGGTTAAAGGGAGGACGTTATATTTTTTCTCTTCAAATGCCTGCTGTTTTTATTTTTTTAAATGTTAAATATAATGGCATTGTGAAAAAACACGTGACGTACAGTGGCGTCTTTACCCAATTAAAAAAAGGATTATTTTTAAAATTAAGCCTTTCGACCATTGATAAAAATTTACAATTTCGTGTATACTTATCTTCATTTTATATACTGTATATATATATATATATATATATATATATATATATATATATATATATATATGTGTGTGTGTGTGTGTGTGTGTGTGTGTGTTTTACAACTCAGAATAGAATGGTCCCCTGAGAAACTTTTGTTACACACAGACCGTGCATGGAAAAAGGAACTTTTCTGGGAAAATTAAATCCACCATAGTCCGAATAAGTAATGGTAAATGACAAATACTATAGTTTTTCTTTTTCATGATGGAAGGGCGAACGTGGGCAACGAGTCACTCGCAAAGAGGCCCCAAAATATAGCTTCCCTCACCAGCTATCTGATAAGCAGATAGGACCCAGCTTTGGGACAGGGTGTAGGGTTTAAAGCTTCTCAGGCCGCTGCAGTGGATTTAATTTTCCCAAAAGACTTCCTTCTTCCATGCACGGTCTGTGTGTAATATATATATATATATATATATATATATATATATATATATACACAGTACCGTGCAAAAGTCAGAGACCATTGTCGATCTGATAACTATTGGATAAATAAATTGTAAATATTGATATAACAATAGCTTCGGAGCATTTACTGCAGATCCATCTTTAATAGTTCGCTAGATCTTTAAACACATGCCTTATAAATAATATAATGAATCAACCCTCAAGTCCAATTTATGCAGACTAGAGGGTCATCCAGCTTATACAACATTATACACTAAAGTAATAACATATATATATATATATATATATATATATATATATATATATATATATATATATATATATATATAAAATAAAGTGTCACAAACGCTTTCCGTATGCATTAAATTTTAAGATGAAAAAATTAACACGTGAAGTAGAATTAATCTACCGAATTCGGGTCACTGTTATTGATTCAGGTGGTAATAATGTACTATGTCAAGGACAACATTGTGTATATATATATATATATATATATAGAGAGAGAGAGAGAGAGAGAGAGAGAGAGAGAGAGAGAGAGAGAGAGAGAGAGAGAGAGAGAGAGAGTGTTACAAGGAGTTACAAGGAAAAGAAGTACCTCAAAAGACCTTGCGGCCCATACCGAGGTACCAATGGCAACGGGTGCCAGGGAAAATTTTGTACACACTCAAATAGTGTGCAAGATTTGGTCTAACCTTTTCTTGAACTGATCCACAGAGGAACTGTTCACAACTTCCGAAGGTAACCTGTTCCATGTGTCACAGATCTTATACGTAAAGTAATTCCCACACACATTAGTCCTAAACCTTTTCAAATCCAACTTCCAACCATTGTTACGAGTTGGGTTATCATTTAAACTAAACATACTTCTAAAATCGACATCGTTGAACCCGCGTAAGAGCTTGAAAACCTCGATCAGTTGACCGCGCAGCCTCCGAGTTTCAAGCGAAAACAAGTTCAGGGCGCGTAACCGTCGATTGTAGCCCATATGCCTAACGGAAGGGATTAACTTTGTGGCCCTCGCCTGCACTCGCTCCAGCCTCTCAATATCTTTCCTGAGGGTGGGCGACCAGAACTGCACAGCATACTCCAGGTGCGGCCGAACAAGGGAATTGTACAGTGAGAGCACAATCTCCTTGTTCCGAAACTGAAATTGCCTCCTGATATAACCCAATAGTTTCTGGGCTTTCTTTTCCACCTCTACACACTGTTTCGTAAACTTAAGGTCGCTGCTAATTAGCACACCCAAGTCCTTTTCTAAATCAGTCACCTCGATATTACTACCCAACATCGAGTAGTCCGACTTGGGATTGGCGTAGCCAATGTGCATCACTTTGCATTTACCCAAGTTAAACGGCATTTGCCATTTTTCGGACCACTCTCCTATCCTACCTAGGTCCGCACGCAGTTCCTCGATCGCTTCGGGCGTCCCAACATTGGCCCCAAGCTTGGTGTCATCAGCGAATTTGGCGATCCGACTGACGATGCCACCGTCGATATCATTTATGTAAATGATAAACAACAGTGGCCCCAAAACGGAACCCTGAGGAACCCCACTAGTGACCGAGGCCCAACCCGAACTAGCCTCTTTAATTACAACCCTCTGCCGCCTATTCTTCAGCCAGTTTTCAATTCACCTACCTACTTACCCACTGATACCCAGCGAGCGCACTTTCGCCATTAGCCGGCGGTGAGGTACCTTATCAAAGGCTTTCTCAAAGACGAGATAAAGTATATTAATCGCCCTACTCTTATACTCACTCCACATGGCGTGGAAAAACTCGAGCAGGTTGGTGAGACACAACCTATGCCGCCTAAACCCATGTTGGGAGTCCCCAAGCAGCTTGTAGGAATCCAAATGGTCAACGATCCTATCCGCTATTATCCCCTCTAATAATTTACCTACAACCGAAGTGAGACTAATGGGACGATAGTTCCCTGGACTTTCGTGATCCCCTTTCTTAAAGATTGAGGTCACATTGGCTTCCCTCCAGTCACCATGCACCTGTCCCGTCTCCAACGATTTGTTGAAGACTGTAGCCAGGTGGGGAGCCACCTGGTGCGCACTTCCCGCAACACTCTGGGGAGGAACTGGTCTGGCCCAGGAGCCTTAAACGCTCTCAGTTTATCTATTCTATCGGCAATGCCTGTCGCGGTACATCGAGCACTATCTAGGCCAGCACCTTAGTGCCTGACGCCTGACTCAGGATAACGCGGGTGTCCTCCCTAGTGAACACTCCCGCAAAGTACTCATTTAGCACATTAGCGATGTCCCCGTCGGAGAGAGAGAGAGAGAGAGAGAGAGAGAGAGAGAGAGAGAGAGAGAGAGAGAGAGAGAGAGAGAGAGAGAGAGAGAGAGAGATTTCCATACGAGCGTATGTGAGCATTGCAAGTAACTTGCATTTGAAAACAATTCTGGAAAAAAATTTTTTAACGTTTACCGCATCGTATTTTAAGAATATAATTACGCAAAGACCAAAATGTAATGTTACGGAATGGGAAAACAGACCTTAGATCCGATTTAAATGGCATTTAAAAGATTTATGATCTCGCTTAATGACTCGAGTTTCTTGCAAAATAATTTACATCGCTTCATAAATTATGAAAAAACAGGAGTATGTACGTGGAAATACTGTTAGTGTACACATGTACATTACTGTGTGTGTGTGTGTAGAGTTGCGGAAAAAAGTTCGTCGGCATCCTTACATATATGGTTAGACATGATCATATGTATGTATATGTCGAAAATATGATTGGGTAAAAATAATAAGTTTTGGGGGGATTTTTTTCCGTTTGGGGGCTAGCAGCGAATTTTAATGAAAATCGGTTTACTAATGTAGTTTTGGTGGTCACTGATTTCAAAAATAACTTTCTTTTTTGGAAAAATGAAAAACAAACATGTTAGAGCACTTTAAATAATTAATGTGTGTTTTAACTAGCTTAAACTAGTTACAGAGGATTGTGTTAAATTTAGCCAGAGTCACAAACTGCTACTGTTTATGAAAAAGTGCTCTAAGTGTGGGAAAGTGTGTTCCTTTGATAAAAATACCCAGTTCTTTCGTTGCCAAAAGCGTCGGTCAAACGGTAAAAAGTGCAACTTTACGAAGAATACGTTTTTGAAGGATCCCCGCAGATCTGTAAAAGTAGCAGAAAAAATCAAGAATTAATGCCCGGTTAGGTCAATTGAATGCCAGGTTAGGTCAATTGAATGCCCGGTTAGGTCAATTGAATGCCAGGTTAGGTCAATTGAATGTCCGGTTAGGTCAACTGTACGCCTTTGACGATTGGTTAGGTTAAGTCATGATATTTTCGTTAAAAACACATTAATTATTTAAAGTGCTCTAACATGTTTGTTTTTCATTTCTCCAAAAAAAGAAAGTTATTTTTGAAATCTGTGACCAAAACTACATTAGTAAACCGATTTTCATTAAAATTCGCTGTTAGCCCCCAAACGGAAAAGATCCGTGATATTTTCGTTAAAACTAACGAAAATATTATGACTTAACCTCACCAATCGTCAATATATATATATATATATATATATATAATATATATATATAATGTTATAATGTTTCAGACCAACAAAGACCCTAGGATCCACTCATGGCTGGTCTACCTAAACTGCGTTCATAATTGTGTATTGCGCATGTCCTCCGTGGTGGCGGAGGGGACCTACAATTTTACGTGGGTTCTGAACCACAAGAACATAAGAACATGAGAAATTTTTATAGTGGGCACACTAGGGGCCACTTCGGCCCATCTAGGTGGCTCCACTATGTAAAAACTGCCTGTACATTGGCAACAACCAATTTCTACAAAACTAAATAATAATCAATTTAAAACTAATTAATTATCAATTAAAAACTAAAGATAGAAAATCTCGATCCAGGGGATCAAGTCATAATAGACTACTATCCACAAATATGTTACAATCTATATCTATTTATAACCGACATGCAAATATATCAGATCCAAAGAATCCAGTCAATTTCATTACGGTATCCATCACTACCAGTACCTTGCCAACCAAAAATAAGTCACGGTCCATATCAATTGCGGACCAAGTCACAATTTACAACCATATACATTTCCATATATACACTTAGGAGGAAAAGTGTAGGTGTGGCTGTAAAGACTGTACAGTAATGTAGAAATGTGTGTGCACCCATTTTGAGTCTCCCATTTAAAGGTGTTTGTGGGGCAAGTGAAGATCATGAGTTTTTCAATACCTCACAGTACTATGGGGGGCACCGCTTGGCAGAGGAATCTCTTTAAATGGGGTGTGTAAGGACAGAGAGTATCCCCTAACCCAAGATGCTGCCTCCCTATATCCCACAACACTTGTGTTGAGTTGTGGGATTTATCACCACAAAGCCTTAATTTTACTACCTTAAACTATACCCAATCTATCAACATATGCGTCCAATCAATTTTTAAACATGTTTATAGACGTGCTACTAATTACTTCTACCGGCAAACTATTCCAGCTATTTACTATTCTATGCGTAAAAAGGTTTTTGGCAACTGTTGTCTCGAACCTTCTACTTGTCAACTTACACCCGTTATTTCTAGTCCTATTATATTGAGATATTTCGAAAAAGCTATCTCTATCTACGTTATCGAACCCATTCATAATTTTGAACACCTGGATTAGATCACCCCTTAGCCTCCTAGTCTCGAGTGTAGTCAATTTTAACTCCTTAAGCCTATCCTCGTACGACTTTGACAAAGCGACGGAATCATCTTAGTTGCTCGTCTTTGAACTCTTTCGATTTTGTCTATATCTTTGCGCATATGCGATTCCAAAATTGGACCGCGTACTCCAAATGGGGTCTAACTAATGATTTATAAAGAGGAACTATAATATCGCGCGATTTGTACTCAAAATTCCGAGCTATGAAACCTAACACTTTGTTCGCCTTATTGACCGCTGCTGTACTTTGTTTCGCTACTTTTAAATCACCAGTGACTATAACTCCTAAATCTTTTTTCCTGCTCTACCCTTGTTAACTCTTTCCCTGACATACTATACGCAAAATTACCGTTACGCGAACCTGTGTGTGTGTGTGTGTGTGTGTACAAAACAACGAAAATATCATGACTAAACCAAACCAGTCGTCTAGGGCGAGTGACATTGGAGGCTTTTAAAATTGCGGGTGTACAACGGTAAAGTACCCAAGTTACTCCCAAAACATGCTTCGTTTTAATAATAGAATATAAGTACTTAGAATATACTGACGGAAAATGTTCAACAAAATTCGAACGTGACAAAACATACGCCCCCGTCAGTTTTATGTTAACATAATTTCGTGTCAAAAGTTTCCTTAATTTTTGCTATGAGTGGGTATAATATGGACACAAATGTTGGAAATGTTTGTCAGTATTTTTTTGGATTAGGGTATGCGCAGTTAATGCATACGTATATAATACAAAATGTGTTTAGTATGATGGCTCGTGTTATTACGCACGCATTAATTGCTTTAAGGAAATTAAATGCGTATAACTTTATTTCTGTTAATACTTTATAGTTCAGGTGCATAAAAATTATTTTAGGCCCTAACCAACCAACTAAATCTCGAAGAAAAATTCGAGTAACCTAAGTCTGAGGTTCATCTTAAGAAAACTACACGTGTGTTCGTAATATATATATATATATATATATATATATATATAGAGAGAGAGAGAGAGAGAGAGAGAGAGAGAGAGAGAGAGAGAATGATGTGGAGAAGGGTCAACTACAGATTGATCGTGAACCGTCGTTCAAATCCTCATGAAGTAATTTTTTCAGGGTGGTGCGTAAGTCGCGCACCACAGGGTAAATTACAATCTGTATTCAAACTGGTAGCCATGAACTTCAAAACATTTTCTGATTTGCTTTACACACTACACATGTTTGTTATTTGTTAATTATTGTTTCTTGGTCGTCTGCGTTCAACGTCACAGAGGCAGTGAGCACTTGATGGAGAAAATAGGATTAGAATGTGCCAACATCAACGTCGACGTAGTAAGAAGTGTTCAAACATCATGTGTAGAGCGAATCAAAAAAGTGTTTTCAAGTTAATGACTACCAGTTAGAATACTGACCTTAATTTAACCTATGGTGCGTGACTTCTGCGTCACCTTATATATATATATATATATATTATATATATATGGGATGAATTTCAAAATTAAACATGTGAAATGAATGAATGATGCAAACCCAGAAGGAAAAAGAAAAATTATTCCAAGGCCTTTCGTGTATTCAGAATTACACCTCGTCATTCCCTGAGGATGTGTAATTCTGAATACACGAAAGGCCTTGGAATCATTTTTCTTTTTTCTTGTAGGTTTGCATTATATATATATATATATCATTATTATTCTCGTTAATCCGACTTAATATGGTGGTCGTAGGGTCGGAATAGCCGAAAGGTCGGAATATTGAGGGCTCCATCCCCAACTATCATAAGTTTATCAATTTTTATGAAAATCGTATTGCTCTTTTCAGCACTTCGTATAAAGTTAATGATATTTTGATTCTAAACTATCTAATATTACTATATTAAAAAAAAAAAAATACGTATAATTCATGTAAATGCAAACAATAAGCGAAAGTCGTATTAGCCCGGGAAAATGCGACGGTTGTTGTGTGTGAGAGAGAGAGAGAGAGAGAGAGAGAGAGGAGAGAGACACACACAAGAGGAAGGCTCAAAGACCTTCCGGTCCACTCTGGGAGGTTCTTCTTATTAAACAAGTTTATTTTTCTTTCATCTATCCTAGCAGTAGTAGAAAACTGGATAGAGAGTATAAGGCTCTCTCCCCACCTCCGCTCCCTTCCTGCCAGAGGCAGGTACGGAAAAAGGTTGAAGAAAATACCATGACCCTGCAAAAGTAGCCATGGAAATTTTACAGGAAAGTGGAGAATATATAAAAAGCTTTATAATTAGCATGCCCACAGAGACACTGCGCAAGCGAACTCCTGCAGAGTTAGGTTATGGTTTAGTCTTAAACCATGAGAGTATTCAGTACTTTGCTCAGCCTATTTTAAACACATTTACACTGAGGGAAGTTGGTTCCAGATATTAACTATTTTATAGGAAAAGAAATTCCCGCAGACAGAGGTCCTAAATGTCTTTAGTTCCAGTTTAAACCCATTATTTCTTGTCGGATTGGCATTAAGCGAGAATAAGTTTCTATACTCTACCCTGTCTATTCCATTGAGCATCTTGAAGACTTGAATAAGCTGACCGCGCAACCTCCTCGTCTCTAGGGTAAACAGATTTAGGCGCTCCAATCTCCGTTGGTTGTTTTGCATTCTCATTGAAGGCATCAATTTTATAGCCCTTGCTTGAACTCTTTCTAACCTTTCTATTTTCTTCCTGAGGGATGGAGACCAAAACTGCGCATAGTATTACCGTAAGATAGCCAAATGAATAACACTGTGACTCTTAGATTTTGTCTTTTTTATGCCAAAGGTTCGAATCCTACAAAGATAAGGGAAATTTATTTATTATATATTTAATTTTAAAACTTACATTATTGTGTAATATATTGTTCTGGGTTGTCAAAAAATAATTTACTGGCATGTAATTCCGCTCTTTTAATGAAAGTGAACTTTAGTGGAATATAATTGATATGTTCCCCAATAGATGGCACCATTCATTAAATAATATAATCATATTTTGGCGCTATTGAAGAATAGGGACCCCAGCCTTCTTTAGTTAGGCTTATAGGCTAACTAACGAAAATATCACGACCTAACCTAACCAGTCGTTAGGTTAACTGTACGCCATTGATGATTGGTTAGGTTAGGTCATGATATTTTCGTTAGTTAGCCTCATAAAGCTAACTAAAGAAGGCTGGGGTCCCTATTCTTCAATAGCTCCCATATTTTTAACAAGCCTTGTTTTGTTAATCAAGTAAACAATGTTTGGATCTTTTCCTTTATAGCACCCCCAAATTGTTCTTTTTAGTTTGAATGCCCGGTTAGGCCAACTGTACGCTCTTGACAATTGGTTAGGTTAAGTCGTTATATTTTCGTTAGTTTTAACGAAAATATCACGACTTAACCTAACCAATCGTCAAGAGCGTACAGTTGACCTAACCGGGCATTCAAAATGAAAAGAAGAAATTGGGGGTGCTATAAAGGAAAAAAATCCCAATGTTTTTTAACAATGCAAACATTGTAAACTTTGCTCATAGGAAATGTCAGTCTAACATTAATACAGTCCAACATTAACAGAGAAACATTTGTCAGAGAATTGACAGAGATGACTCTGTCAGTTGACATCGCATGGTAACCTAGTATAAAGTGTTGTCATTTGGCATGTATGAAGAAGATTATATTCTTAACTACGACATTATTAATAATTTTATGATTTCTCGATATATTTTATATTTCTGAAAAAGTGAAAATCAATCGGCACCCACTCCTTTTCCCCCCGCAATTTCTTTTTTCCCGGTTAGGTCAACTGTACGCCCTTGACAATTGGTTTAAGGTTTAAAGATTTATAATGCATTGATGATGACAAAAGATTTGTCGAAACGTTTGAAGTATAAAAAATAAACGAAAATGTTTGCTGTTGTGTTGGTCCTTCTTTTCATCTGTAAGCTCCGTTTCCCTAAGGAGAAGTCAATAGCTTTGAGATATACTGTGTGTGTGTATATATATATATATACGCAGTTATAGTGCCTCGGTGGTGTAGTGGTTATCGTCGGTAACTGCGAATCCAATGGCCTTGGTTCTAAATCTCGGTGCAGCCAGCATACCAATTCTGTTGGGATAAAGTTTTATTGCATAGCTTTACCCACTGAGGAACGCACCGGGAAACCAACCCATTTATTTTTTTCCACATATTTAACAAACTTGCTGAAAGCAGATTATATTTACATTTTACATACGCAGTTATGACGCACAGTTCACATGTAATAAAATGTAATTTTTCTTTTTTTATGTGTCAATTAAATTACTGTTGTAAAGGTTTTCGGGTATTCTCTATGCGGAAACAACGCCATTCCTACTCTAAGCAGCGTGGCGTGGCCGACGACAATGAGGACATAGTCGTTTCCCTAAAAATGTTTATTAAGTTAGACCTTTTTAATTTACCGGTAGGACTTTTCATTAACAGTTAATTTGAGAGAGAGAGAGAGAGAGAGAGAGAGAGAGAGAGAGAGAGAGAGAGAGAGGAGAGTTACAAGGAAAAGAAGGACCTCAAAAGGCCTTGCGGCCCATACCGAGGAGGTACCAATGGCAACGGGTGCCAGGGAAAATTTTCTACACCCTCAAATAGTGTGCAAGATTTGGTCTAACCTTTTCTTGAACTGATCCACAGAGGAACTGTTCACAACTTCCGAAGGTAACCTATTCCACGTGTCACAGATCTTATACGTAAAGTAATTCCCACACACACTAGTCCTAAACCTTTACAAATCCAACTTTCAACCATTGTTGCGAGTTGGGTTATCATTTAAACTAAACATACTTCTAAAATCGACATCGTTCAACCCGCGTAAGAGCTTGAAAACCTCGATCAGTTGACCGCGCAGCCTCCGAGTTTCAAGCGAAAACAGTTCAGGGCGCGTAACCGTCGATTGTAGCCCATATGCCTAACGGAAGGGATTAACTTTGTGGCCCTCGAATGCACTCGCTCCAGCCTCTCAATATCTTTCCTGAGGGTGGGCGACCAGAACTGCACAGCATACTCCAGGTGCGGCCGAACAAGGGAATTGTACAGTGAGCACAATCTCCTTGTTCCGAAACTGAAATTGCCTCCTGATATAACCCAATAGTTTCTGGGCTTTCTTTTCCACCTCTACGCACTGTTTCGTAAACTTAAGGTCGCTGCTAATTAGCACACCCAAGTCCTTTTCTAAATCAGTCACCTCGATATTACTACCCAACATCGAGTAGTCCGACTTGGGATTGGCGTAGCCAATGTGTATCACTTTGCATTTACCCAAGTTAAACGGCATTTGCCATTTTTCGGACCACTCTCCTATCCTACGTAGGTCCGCACGCAGTTGCTCGATCGCTTCGGGCGTCCCAACATTGGCCCCAAGCTTGGTGTCATCAGCGATTTGGCGATCCGACTGACGATGCCACCGTCGATATCATTTATGTAAATGATAAACAACAGTGGCCCCAAAACGGAACCCTGAGGAACCCCACTAGTGACCGAGGCCCAACCCGAACTAGCCCCTTTAATTACCACCCTCTGCCGCCTATTCCTCAGCCAGTTTTCAATCCACCTACCTATTTCCCCACCGATACCCAGCGCGCGCACTTTCGCCATTAGCCGGCGGTGAGGTACCTTATCAAAGGCTTTCTGAAAGTCGAGATAAAGTATATCAATCGCCCTACTCTTATCGTACTCACTCAACATGACATGGAAAAACTCGAGCAAGTTGGTGAGACACGACCTATGCCGTCTAAACCCATGTTGGGAGTCCCCAAGCAGCTTGTAGGAATCCAAATGGTCAACGATCCTATCAGCTATTATCCCTTCTAATAATTTACCTACAACTGAAGTGAGACTAATGGGACGATAGTTCCCTGGACTTTCGTGATCCCCTTTCTTAAAGATAGGGGTCACGTTGGCTTCCCTCCAGTCACCAGGCACCTGGCCCATCTCCGACGATTTGTTGAAGACTGTAGCCAGGTGGGGAGCCACCTGGTCGCGCACTTCTCGCAACACTCTGGGGCAAACTGGTCTGGCCCAGGAGCCTTAAACGCGCTCAGTTTGTCTATTCTATCGGCAACGACTGTCGCGGTACATCTAACCTATCCAGGCCAGCACCTTCGTGCCTCACGCCTGGCTCGGGGATGACGCGGGTATCCTCTCTGGTGAACATTCCCGCAAAGTACTCATTAAGCACATTAGCGATGTCCGCGTCGGAGGTCCGCAGAACGCCGCTTCCGTCCTTTAACGGACCTATCATGCTTCTGATGGCTTTCTACTATTAACATAACTGAAGAACTCCTTAGGGTTCCCCTTGCAGAGGCTTGCCACCCGTAGTTTCTTCGTTACGTTTCGCTAGCCTAACCTTCGCCTTCACTTCCCTACACAGGCGGACATACGCTTCAGTGTTCTCGTGAGAACGATTGGCCTTCTCCCTCCTATACGCTACTTTCCTATTTCGGATAGCCGAAGCGATGTCACGATTGAACCACTAGGCTGCGTTGAAGCAGGGGTGACCGGTTTTGAGGGTATGGCAGCAGACTGCAGCACCATAAACTCGTCCCGGAATGCACTCCACACTCCCTCAACATCGCCGCCAACCTCTAACCCCATCTCTCCTACGCTATCCCTGAGGCTAACAAAGTTCACCCGCCGGAGATCGAGCTTACTGCCTCTCGAGTTACTACGCTTCACCCGAGGGACGCACACACGGAACCTAATAAGACTGTGATCACTCCCGCCCAATGATTCGTCAACGGTGAGGCCAGTGACGAGGTTGTCTTCGGTCGTGAATACTAAGTCTAGAACGCTTTCGCCTCGTGTAGGCTCGTTGACCCACTGAGTGAGGAAGTTCTCATCAGCAAAGTCAACTAGCCTCCTCCCTTCAGCATCAGCAGTCCTGTTTTCCCACTTTATGCCGCGACAGTTGGAGAGAGAGAGAGAGAGAGAGTACTTACATGATTATTACGTTATCTGGCCTTTAATTTGTATAATTTGGCACTGAAATGTATCACATTTTATGCCTATCACAAAGGGAAAGCATATGAAATCTTGGTGCGAAAAAGGCACTCAACTCAATCTGTTATACATTCTCCTATTGGTTAAAAGAATAGGCCATACTATAAGCTTTTACATGTTTCTTTTATGCAGGAAGGAGGGGCCAAGGGCGAGTGCCCGCAAAACTTCCCTCCCATGGAGGAAGAAGAGAGCCATAATCAAGGTCCAAGGGTTTCGAGATTCCTGGACACTCTGAGTTTGAAAGATTGAAGGGCATAGACAGGAGGAAAGATATATTGACGAAAATTGTTCCAGAGTTGACCGGTTGAGTTGATGAAAGATTGAAAATCTCGATTAACAGTTGCGTTAGAGAGTTAGACAGAAAAGGAATGAGAATGTGCCGAAAGTCGGGTACTGCGTGCTCTCCTTAAAGAAGGCGGCATGCAGTTAGAGAGTTCAGAAGTGTCCATTATAATAGCGATAGTAAAGAGAGAGTGAGGCAACATTGCGGCGAAGAAAGAGAGAGAGATTGAAGATAGTCGGTAAGAGGCGGGAATTGATGAGACGAAAAGCCTTTGATTCCATCCGGTGAAGTAGGACTGTGTGGGTTGAGCCACCGCACACATGACAAGCGTACTCCATACAGGGGCGGAAAAAAGGCCCTTGTACACAGACAACAACTGAGTGGGGGTGAAGAAACTGGGGAGCCGGTACAACACACCTAGCCTCTTAGAAGCTGTTTTGGAAATAGAGTACTAAGTATGTGATCTTTCCAGGACAGATCACGAGAAAAGGAAACGCCAAGAATGTTGAGAGAAGAGGAAGGATTGAATTGTGTATTGTTGAAGGTAAAAGGATAGTCGTGTGGAAGTTTGTGCCGAGTAGACAGATGGAGGAGCTGAAATAATTATACACATACCGTGCATGGAACATAATAAGGAACTCTTCTGGGAAAATTAAATCTACTGTAGTGACCTTTTCTGAGGCATTGAAAGACACACAGTTTTCTCTCCCCCAATCAGAGACAGAAGAAAGATCAGAGGTCAGGTGTACCATAGCCGTCCTATGCGAATCATGGAGTGACTGTTGAGAGGGATGCTTTGCGAAGGGGGTAGAGAAGTGAAGAATGGAATCATCTGCATAGGAGTGGATAGGACAGGAAGTGCGACTTAATAGATTAATTATTGATAAATAAAAGGAAAAAAATGCGTAACAGGACAGAACCCTGAGGAACACCATTATTAATAACTTTAGAAGAACAGTGGCCATCTACAATCGCATCTATAGATCGGCCAGGAAAGAAATTAGAGATGAAGGCACAGATAGAAGGATAGAAACCGAAGGAGGGCAGTTTGGAAATTAAAGATTTGTTCCAGACACTATCAAAAGTTTTTGATATGTCTGCGCAATAGCCAAAGTTTCACCGAAATCCCGAAAGAATGCCCAAGAGTCAGAGAGATATGCAAGCAGAGGTGTGCTAAGTACTGAAATTTGTTACTTATGTAAAGTAAATTTTTCTCAAATTATTTGTACTTCAAGTAAGAGTAAAGAAAGTATCATGTTTAGAGTCTATTCAAGTAGTAAAAGTAAAAAGTACTGTGCTAGCATCTCAAACATAACTGATAATTTCATTACCTCGTAACAACGATAAGTTATATATTAATTATATTCATTAGGGAATGAAATAAATAAATACACACATGGCCAACAAACTTTATTTCGAGCAGAACTTCTTATTTAGCTTTAACAGTAATTGGTTCTCAAAGGAGCATGATTGGCTGCGTTAAATTCCCGCACTGTCTGCCTCCTCAGATTGGTTGATTTAATCATGGAAATTTCCCAAACGTTTGGGAAAAGTACTTTGTACTTTACAGATATCGGTAAAAATTTACTGAAGTTAAAGTACAATATTTTCTCTTAAAATGTACTTTAGTTAGAGTAAAAGTATTTTAAAATAATTGTACTTTCTAGAAAATGGATCCTGAAAAATGTTACTTAATTACAGTTACTTAAATAGTTACGTCACTACTGCACACATCTGTATGCAAGAACATCGCCAGTAGAGCTTCCCTTGCGGAACCCATTCTCATGATCTGAAAGAAGATTGTGAGAAGTGTTTAACACGCTTCCTATTAAGGACAGATTCAAAAACTTTAGACAGGCAAGAAATTAAAGAAATTGGACGATAGTTGGAGGGCTGAGAGCGGTCACCATTCTTTGGGATAGACTGAATGAAAGCGAACTTCCAGCAGGAAGGAAAAGTACCAGATTAAAGACAAAGACGAACGAGTTTGCAGAGGCAGGGTGTCAGCACAGAAGCACAGTTTTTGAGAACAATAGGAGGAGGAACACCATCAGGACCGTACGCCTTCCTAGAGTTACGCCCAGTTAAGGCAGAAGTATAACATATTCGGAAG
The DNA here is from genome assembly GCA_023014485.1 of Bathynomus jamesi. NCBI lineage: Eukaryota > Metazoa > Arthropoda > Malacostraca > Isopoda > Cirolanidae > Bathynomus > Bathynomus jamesi. The sequence goes on from JAJOZX010001936.1 coordinate 415,369, forward strand.
AGATTCTAATTTCAGACATAATAAAGTCAGAAGGAGGAGGAGAATGGGGAACAGCACCGGAATCGTCCAAAGTTGAATTGGAAGCGAAATTTTGAGCGAAGAGTTCAGCTTTGTCAGGAGAAGAGACGGCAACTGAGTCGTCGGAATGGAAAAGAGGCGGGAAAGAAGAGGAAGTAAAGTTGTTGGAGAGGTTTTTAACTAGATACCAGAAAGAACGATAAAAATTAGAATTCGAGAGGTTTTCACATTTTTGTCTGATGAAGGAATTTTTGGCGAGTCGAAGAACAGATTTTGCACGATTGTGAGCGGATATATATAAACTGAGTGACAGTCAGGAGTTGGATGACAACGGTACCTTCTGAAGGACTTCTCTGTTACAAATAGCATAAGAACAAGAAAAGTTAAGGCAAGTTTTTTTTGCATTAGTATGTGGAATGTACGCCTCCATGTCCGAGAGAATCACCTCCGTGATGCGCTCAGCACGCTCGGGTGTGACCCGGCCACGGAAGCAGTAATCATTCCATGGGAAATCAGAGAAGTAATGCCGAAGGGCCTCCCAATCAGCGGCGCGAAAGTGCCAAAGGCGCCTCCTCTTGGGAGGATCCAAAGGCCGAATTGGAACGATAGGATAGGAAATAGATATAAGATTGTGGTCGGAGGAGCCCAACGAAAAAAAAAAGTTTGACAGAGTAAGAAGAATGAGAGGTAAGAAATAAATCCAGAATGTTGGGCCTATCTCCAAGGCGATCGGGAATGCGAGTAGGGTGCTGTACAATCTGCTGTAGGTCATTCAGAAGAGAAAAGTTGAGCTAGTTCACTAGGGATGTCAGTGAAATGGGAGGAAAGCCAAAAGTGGTGGTGAACATTGAAATCTCCTAAAATTGAGATTTCAGCAAAAGGAGAGCGGGATAGAATGTATTCCACTTTCCAAGTATGGTAATCAAAGAGTTTTGGATAGCCAGTAGAATTCTGAGAAAGGTAGACAGCGTAAATGTATTTAGTTTGAGATTGGCATGAGATTGCGTCACTGGGTATTCAAGTTCGAGAATTCAAGAACAAGTTAGGTCATTGCGTACATTTCGCCACCACCTTTGGAGTGAAATTGAGTATAGAGAAAGTACGAAGGTATAGAAAAGGGGTTGCTGTCAGTCTTCCCAGACACCCGAGTTTCAGTGAGAAAGAGAATGAGGTTTAGAGGAGAGGTGGTGTTCAACAGATTGAAAATTTGAGGAAAGGCCACGAATGTTGGAGAAGTTTATGAAAAGTGAATCAGGCCGAGGCCCAGAACATCTCGAATGGGTGGTAGCAAATCCAGCCCTGCTACCCGGGTCTTCGTTCCCGGTATCGGCTGCGGGGGAGCCAGAAGTGGAGACATTTATGGTTCTCTCCCAGGGGACTCCGAGGCTCTTGAAATTTTTGCCTTTTTTTTTTTTAAATTTTGTAAAGATTAAAAATACTGAATATCGCCTCTCATTTTATTATTTAATAAATTATTTTGATGTATAAAGTGTGCGTACATTTTTGAGACATTTTATATATATGTAATATATATATATATATATATATATATATATATATATATATATATATATATATATATTAATAATATATATATATATATATATATATTATATATATATATATATCTATCTGATAAAAGTTCCCTGCTTCGGTCTCTCTTCATATGAAGGTCAAACTTGGTGGTCCTCTCTAGTCCTGGCCTGATGGAGGAGCCATTTGCTTTCCTGCAATCTCTATCGCACATAGCTAGCCACACTCGGCTTATCTGGTACCGTCCTGAGCCAGCATCTAGTCTTCTTTGAAGATTTCAACTTTGACCCCTGTGACGTTCCTAGGGACCTTTGGAAGTGATTAAAAGTCTCCCCCCCCCGAGACAACCAAGCTATTTTCCTTCAGTGAAGGGAAAAAAAAATTATATATGTGTGTGTGTGTGTGTAATCGCAATGATATACAAAATGTTCACCATTGTTTACTGTCGACATTGAGAATATTTCGAGGCGGTTGATTATCTTTAAGTTTATTACAGAGTGAATGTTGAGTCTCATTCCTCTCCTGGATTTCATTTTGTCTTTCTTCACACGAATTCGCAAACATCTCGTCTTTTTAGACCTATTTTGTTAAGCAGTCAAGCGTGTCCTGACTTTAAAACGACTCTGTACTCTCTCTACTGTTGGTGGCTAAGTATATATATACACAGGGTATTTCATAACGTGTGGGACGCACTTTCAGGATGGATTCAGGACCTGAAAATAGTGAAAAAAGATTATATAAACATATGCCCGAAATCGCTTCGTTTCCGAGTTACAGCCCGTTTTGTGTTCCAGCAATTCTTTTCGCAGTTTACAAACACTGCTTGCCAACAATGTTTGTGAGTGTGTACGAGACTTATTTCATGTATGGCCTTCCCGATTGTAATGTTTCGTACACTCTATGACATGTTTCAATATCGTTGAGTGTAGAGCCATCAATCAGTCAGAGGTGCATCGCGGTGTTTCATTGTTCGTATTCGTAACTTCTTACCGTGAATAAGTGCAGTCCAGTGAAAAAAAAACCTTAAAAGTTTTTGTGCTATTCAGTGATAGTGTGTGCATTTGAAGTGAGAATGGAAGCTTATTCAAACAGAGAAATGGCAGACATGCATCTCGTGTATGGACTTGCCGAGTGTAATGCGGCCGCAGCAAGACGTCTGTATGCGGAAAAGTTTCCAAATCGCCGTCTGCCAGATAAGAAGACCTTTCAGAGAATAGACGAGCGTCTTGGTGACACAGAATCATTCAACAAGCGAGTTTCAGATGGTAGCAGACCAATCAGCACCAGAACTGTTGAGTTAGAGGAGCGGGTCCTGAATCGCGTGGAGGAACATCCTGGTGTCAGCACCCGAAGGATAGCAGCAGCAAAGGGTGTAAGATACACAACTGTATGGAGAATTTTACGGGAACAACGGCTTTACCCATATCACATTCAGAGAGTACAAGGCCGAACTGAAGCTGATTTCCCACCACGAAAGACTTTTTGTACTTGGTTCCTTCAACAGTGTGCTCGCGATCCTCTTTTTCTATCCTCCGTGTTGTTTTCTGATGAGGCTGCCTTCAGAAGAAATGGCGTGATCAATTTTCACAACACTCATCACTGGGCCGAAGAGAATCCGCATGCCATCATCCAGTCAAGGCACCAACAACAATTTAGTATCAATATATGGGCAGGACTTATTGCCAACTTAATCGGTTCTTTTGTTTTGCCTGGAAGATTAACAGGAGAATCCTATTCCAATTTTTTAAGGAATGATTTAAGCGATTTACTAGATGAATTTCCTCTTGGTGTCCGACGTCGCATGTGGTTTATGCATGACAGCGCTCCGCCTCATTTTAGTCGAGTAGCCAGACTATTTGGATGACTATTTCCCTGATAAATGGATAGGCCGTGGAGGACCCATTGCCTGTCCTGCTCGCTCCCCGGACCTGAATCCACTCGATTTTTACCTGTGGGGTCATCTGAAATCTATCGTTTACGTGACACCCATTGACAACATTGAAATGCTTCGCCAACATGTAGAACAAGGATGCCAGAAAATCCGAGCAATACCTGGTATGTTTTGAACGCGTCAGGCGGTCTATGACGAGGCGTGTTCAGGCGTGTATTCAAGCGCAAGGCGGTCATTTTGAGCACTTCCTTTAAAGGTCAGGCGGATACTTGCCGGAACACATAACGGGCTGTAACTCGGAAACAAAGCGATTTCGGGCATATGTTTATATAAACTTTTTTCATTGTTTTTAGGTCCTGAATCCATCCTTAAAGTGCGTCCCACATGTATGAAACACCCTGTGTATATATACCTTCGTGACAAGACTGTACAGTGTACACTCTCCGAATATACAAATACACACCTTGGTGGCTAAGTATATATATATATATATATATATATATAGTATATAATATATAATAATATATATATATATATATATACACACACACACACACACCTTGTTGACAAGAAATAAAAATGTACGTCTTCCTGAATAGTGGTTTCCTTCACACACACACACACACCTTGGGTTGACCTTGGTTTTGCTTCCGCCCGAATTGTTCATTTGACGAAGGTCAGCTTGTTGCTCTACCTTAGACCTACAGCTTAACATGGAATCCGAACCACGACCTACAACGGGTAGTCAGAAATTACAAAGTCCTCGCCCAGACTCGATCTCATGATCTCCCGGTCAGCAGCCCACCGTCTTAATCACTAGGCTACCCAGGATACCCATTTATCTACCAACCGTTTTTATTGTATGGAGGATGGATAGCGGGGTTTCCTGGGCGTCGACTGCCGTCACTGGGTATCGAACCCGTGGCCGGTGGTGGATTCGCAGTCAGCGATGCTATATATATTCCCTCAAACATTTTTTAAACCCGTTAATACCCTTCGGGCAACTGGGCGACAGCCAACTAGGCGACAGGACAACTGGGCGACAGGACAACTACGGCGACAACCAACTACGCGACAACCAACTACGCGACAGGACAACTAGGCGACAACCAACTACGCGACAACAAACTAGGTGACAACAAACTAGGCGACAAACAAACTAGGCGACAACAAATATATATAATATATATATATATATATATATATATATATAATATCTATATATATTATTTATTTATTTATTTATTTATTTATTTATTTATACATTATGTATATTCATACATTAGATAGAAATTAAAGGTCCAAGTTTGAAAAGATTTTGTGTTTTTAACGAAAATATCATGACTTAACCTAACCATTCGTCAAGGCGTACAGTTGACCTGACCTGGCATTCAATTGACCTAACCTGGCATTCAATTGACCTAACCTGGTATTCAATTGACCTAACTGGGCATTAATTCTTCATTTTTTCTGCTACTTTTACAAATCTGACCGACGCTTTTGGCAACGAAAGAACTGGGTATTTTTATCAAAGGAACACACTTTCCCACACTTAGAGCACTTTTTCATAAACAGTAGATTCTACTCTATCTGAAGGGTTTGGGGTACAATTTTGTTCTATCTGAATAACAATTATAGAATCTGGCCCAATTATATAAATCACGTTTTATAATTCTTTTATCTTAATGATTTATCATATTTTATTTTATGTGTAATAAAGTCTCTTCAAACTTGGACCTTTAATTTCTATCTAATGTATGAATATACATAATGTATAAATAAATAAATAATAAAATATATATATATATATATAATATATATATTATATATAATATATTTGTTGTCGCCTAGTTTGTTTGTCGCCTAGTTTGTTTGTCGCCTAGTTTGTTTGTCGCCTAGTTTGTTTGTCGCCTAGTTTGTTTGTCGCCTAGTTGGTTGTCGCCAAGTTGTTCTGTCGGCAGTTGGTCGTCGCCCATTTGTCCCGTCGCCTAGTTGTCTGTCGCCCAGTTGCCCCTGAACCCGTTAATACAATTTAGAATCGAACCTTAACACAGCGCAATGGTGCCTCGCCTGGTACCCCTCTCAACTCCCTTCCCCATCAAAAACTACGTGGCTAAGTATAGAATAAATTCTATTTACCTAATTATTATTGTTATTATATATATATATATATGTGTGTGTGTGTGTGGCCATTTGGAAGAGCATCTTGGCACCTCAATAAGTTTGGATTTATGAAATGCCTCTTATAGGAAATTACGATAAAAGTTGAGCAGAGATCCTTAAATCACCCTCGAGACTCTGCGTTGCTCTATTTCTCCACCAGATGGCGTCTGTGTGTCGGGGGAGTCTTACTTATAATAGGCAATTAATACCTCTATTTGGAAGCCCCGTCTATTTGGCCAAGGTTTTTTGGCTAAGTGTTTTCTTATATATAGTTGGGTGCGGCAGCGTATTATATATATATATATATATGTGTGTGTGTGTGTGTGTTTGGTTTATGTGGGTGCGTGTATTGTGAAGAGAAAATACTCTTTTTCCGCTGTTGTATACTAACAAGGTATTTATACACAACCAATCCCACGTGTGTGTGTGTGTATATATATATATATATATAAGGACTGTAATATATATGTAATTGGAAATATAGTCTTTATATACAAAGAGACGCCAATAAATAAGAAAACAGGTTTTGGGAAAAGAAACAAAAACAGGTTTACGAAAGAAAAAAGCCTTCAAGAGAACGTCACACACACACACACACACACACACACACACACACACACACACACACACACACACACACACAAAAAAAATGACTAAAAAGAGCCCTTTAAATCATTAGTAAGAAATATTTAATAGGGACCATCGATAGTCAATTCAAAATCCCCATCTCCCCCCCCCCTTCCTTCCCTGCTTCTTCAACACGCGACGTATACAATATTCAACATTTCGCCCTCGACACTAATTATTTATGAACATGAATGTATTATTATTATTATTATTATCATCATTATCATTATCATCATTATCATCATTATCATCATTATTATTATTATTATTAAGCGACATGCTATTCCTTCATTTACCGATGGTTTGTTTTTGTTATTTATCTTATATCTATTTTCTATTGAAAGTTTGTACGCGAATATTTATGCTAGTTTGTGTATTGATGTATGTTCCTTGTGGCTCGTGTACCTCATGTTTAAATACCGTTTTGATAACTGAAGAATAATGTTGTAAATCGGGTAGCGCTATGGAACTAAGTATAGCAATATGATGTGCTATATGATAACATACTATTTATATTAAGTAGAGCGTGTATACTTAGTCTCAAACACCCTTTCCCCAACCCCATATATATATATATATATATATACAGGGCGTCCCAAAAAAATGTATACACATTAACAGCTGATAGCTCAATTGATGTTTCTTTCTTTCCAAGTTAAACCCATTAGAATTAATAATGGCAGTCAGACTAAGCTTTGAAACAAAGGAAATTCATTCTAAAATGTACTGGAAGTGTGAAAACGCAGTTGAAGTGCAAAGACAGTTTAGGAGGGAGTTTCAAACAGATCCACCAACGCGAATTACCATCACTCGAATTAGAGATAAGTTTGAAGCCGATGGAACTGTCAGAATGTCCACAAGAAGCGTCCGGAAGACCACGGACATCGACAAGCCCCACAAAGCAGAAAGAGTACTGGAAACGTATCACCAAAGTCCAAGAAAATCTGTGCGGCAAGCGAGTCGTGAGGTAGGAATTTCAGAATCGTCTGTCCAACGCATTTTGAAGCGCTGTCAATGGAAAAGTTACATTCCAAGATTAGTCCATGCTATTAATGAAGATGATGATGATGATCCGGACCGAAGAGTGGAGTATTGCGAGTGGTACTTGGCACGATGTGGATGTGGATTGGACGAAGGGGTTTCGTAGAATACCCTCCGCGTTCACCAGACCTCACACCACTAGACTTTTTTTTATGGGGATACTTAAAAGACAAAGTCTACGCTATAAAACCTGCAACAGTCGCTGAATGAGAGCAGCCATTGAACGAGAATGCACACAAATACCAAACGAAATGTTTCGTGATGTTTGCGATTCCATTGCTTCGCGTTATCAGCAGTGCCTGGACCAGAACGGACGTCAGTTGAAAACAGGCGTTGACAAAACAATTAAATAATGTCTGTAGATTCTATTACATTTGAAAATGAAATGTATTTTAATAAACACTGCCTTTATAAGTATTTAAAGTGTGTATACATTTTTTTGGGACGCCCTGTATATATATATATATATATATATACATATATATATATATATATATATATAATATATATATATAATATATATATATATATGAATGATTCATATTCACATGTTAGATTTATTGTAAAGAAATGGTTATTAACTACATTTGTGGTAATAAATGTGGTCCTTTATAACTCGTTTTCTATTATAAATCAATAGCATTGTGTAGTCTGTGTGTGTGTGTGTGTGCGCGCGCGCGTAGGGAACTGTGCATAAGTGAGATCGAGTATGTGAACATTCATAGATGTAGTGGGATAATTTTTTTTGAGGTAATACTTTTGCTACCTCGGAACATTAAAACATTTATTTCAAGATCTCGAAACATTTTTACTATTGGTAAAAAAAATATGTTGGTCCTGATTAGGTTAGGTTAGTTTAGACTAGATTAGCGAGTACCTCACTATTTAATAACTTAAACGGGAACTACCCTTCAGTCCTTAATTGCGTACGTAACACTTATTATGCCCTTCTCGGTTCACATGCACTAAGGTTAGGTTAAATTAAGTTCGGTTAATTAGTTTTTTAGATGTACGGATTTAAAAAAGAGTCAGTACCTCGTCTTATGCGGAGAGAGAGAGAGAGTTACAAGGAAAAGTAGTACCTCAAAAGGACTTGCGGCCCATACCGAGGAGGTACCAATGGCAACGGGTGCCAGGAAAGTATTCATACACCCTCAAATAGTGTGCAGGATTTGGTCTAACCTTTTCTTGAACAGATCCACAGAAAGAACTGTTCACAACTTCCGAAGTAGCCTGTTCCACGTGTCACAGATCTTATACGTAAAGTAATTCCCACACACACTAGTCCTAAACCGTTTCAAATCCAACTTCCAACCATTGTTGCGAGTTGGGTTATCATTTAAACTAAACATGCTTCTAAAATCGACGTTGTTGAACCTGCGTAAGAACTTGAAAATCTCGATGAGTTGACCGCGCAGCCTCCGAGTTTCCAGCGAAAACAAGTTCAGGGCGCGTAACCGTCGATTGTAGCCCATATGCCTAACGGAAGGAATTAACTTTGTGGCCCTCACCTGCACTCGCTCCAGCCTCTCAATATCTTTCCTGAGGGTGGGCGACCAGAACTGCACAGCATACTCCAGGTGCGGCCGAACCAGGGAATTGTACAGAGAGAGAGCACACTCTCCTTGTTCCGAAATCGAAATTGCCTCCTCATATAACTCAACAACTTCTGGGCTTTCTTTTCCACCTCTACGCACTGTTTCGTAAACTTAAGGTCGCTGCTAATTAGCACACCTAAGTCCTTTTCCAAATCAGTCGCCTTAATATTACTCCCCAACATCGAGTAGTCCGACTTGGGATTGGCGTAGCCAATGTGCATCACCTTGCGTTTACCAAAGTTAAATGGCATTTGCCATTTTTCGGACCCCACTCCTATCCTACGTAGGTCCGCACGCAGTTGCTCGATCGCTTCGGGCGTCCCAACATTGGCCCCAAGCTTGGTGTCATCAGCGAATTTGGCGATCCGACTGACGATGCCACTGTCGATAGCATTTATGCAAATCAGGGGTCACCAACCTTTTTTTTGTTCACCGCCCACTTTTACGATTTTTTGAAAATTAAAAAAGCTTATCGCCCATTTTAGATCAAAAAGAATAAATCAACATAATCGATAAAATAAATAATGAAATAAATGTTTAATTACCTTTAATGTGAGCCGACTAGTAGGAGCTACCGCCCAGGTTGGTGATCCATGATGTAAATGATAAACAACAGTGGCCCCAAAACGGGACCCTGAAGAACCCCGCTAGTGACCGAGGTCCAACCCGAACTAGCCCGTTTAATTACAACCCTCTGCCGCCTATTCTTCAGCCAGTTTTCAATCCACCTACCTACTTCCCCACCAATACCCAGCGCGCGCACTTTCGCCATTAGCCGGCGGTGAGGTACCTTATCAAAGGCTTTCTGAAACTTGAGATAAAGTATATCAATCACCCTACTCTTATTATACTCACTCAACATGACGTGGAAAAATTCGAGCAAGTTGGTAAGACACGACCTATGCCATCTAAACCCATGTTGGGAGTCCCCAAGCAGTTTGTAGGAATCCAAATGGTCAACGATCCTATCCGCTATTATCCCCTCTAATAATTTACCTACAACCGAAGTGAAACTAATGGGACGATAGTTCCCTGGACTTTCATGATCCCCTTTCTTAAAGATTGGGGTCACGTTGGCTTCCCTCCAGTCACCAGGCACCTGGCCCGTCTCCAACGATTTGTTGAAGTGTGTTGCCAGGTGGGAAGCCACCTGGTCGCGCACCTCCCGCAACACTCTGGGGAGGAACTGGTCTGGCCCAGGAGCCTTAAAGGCGCTCAGTTTTTCTATTCTATCGGCAACGACTGTCGCGGTACACCGAACACTATCCACGCCAGCACCGTCGTACCTGACGCCTGGCTCGGGGATCACGCGTATATCCTCCCTGGTGAACACTCCCGCAAAGTACTCATTCAGCACATTAGCGATGTCCGCGTCGGAGGTCCGCAGAACGCCGCTGGGGTCCTGGGCTTCTAATGGGCTTTCTACTATTAACATAACTGAAGAACTCTTTACGGTTCCCCTTGCAGAGGCTTGCCACCCGGAATTCTTCGTTACGTTTCGCTAGCCTAACCTTCGCCTTCACTTCTCTGCACAGGCGGACATACGACTCAGTGTTCTCATGGGAACGATTGGCCTTCGCCCTCCTATACGCTACTTTCCTATTTCGGATAGCCGAAGCGATGTCACGACTGAACCACTTAGGCTGCGTTGAAGCAGGGGTGACCGGTTTTGAGGGTATGGCAGCAGACTGCAGCACCATAAACTCGTCCCGGAATGCACTCCATACTTCCTGAACATCGCCACCGACCTCTAACCCCCATCTCACCTACGCTATCCCGGAGGCTAACAAAGTCCGCCCGCCGTAGATCGAGCTTACTGCCTCTAGAGTCACTACGCTCCACCCGAAGGACGCACACACAGAACCTAATCAGACCGTGATCACTCCCGCCCAACGATTCGTCAACGGTGAGGCCAGTGACGAGGTTGTCTTCGGTCGTGAATACTAAGTCGAGAACGCTTTCGCCTCGTGTAGGCCCATTGACCCACTGAGTGAGGAAGTTCTCATCAGCAAAGTCAACTAGCCTCCTCCCTTCGGCATCAGCAGTCCTGTCTTCCCACTTTGTGCCGTGACAGTTGAAGTCTCCTAGCAGGCTACGGAGTTCGGTGTACAGGGCTGTATCCTCCTCGAGAAGGAGATGCGGAGGTCTGTACACCAAGATTAACCTATAGTTCGTCTCTCCCACGTTCAGATCGACGCCAAGCAGCTCCCGTTCCGATCGGAACTGGCAGTCAACCGGATTCACGTGTCCCTTACGTATATTAGTACCCCTCCCCCCTCCCCACGTATGCGGTCTTTGTGTGAAAGAGAGAGAGAGAGAGAGAGAGAGAGAGAGAGAGAGAGAGAGAGAGAGAGAGAGAGAGAGAGAGAGAGAGAGAGAGAGAGAGAGAGAGAGACTTTAAAAGGTATACATATTTTAAAAACAAAACACCTTAATTGCAGTCTCTCTGCAGCTTTGAACTATTGAGCCAATTGACAATGGCAAGAGTTGACGTTTAAGAAAAAGTTCATTGACCAGTTTTGAAATGTTTCCATGACCAAAATAACTCAAAGAATGATCTTTTTCCCTTCTCTTTTCCTTGATGCGAATGTTTACAACTTTAAAAACTGGTTGGTAGAAGACTTTTGCTTGGTCTCTTCGCCTTGTAAACTGGCTGCGCTGGTTCCATGTCTGAGGAGGAGACTGCGTAGAACGACTTTCTCCTAAACCCGCCATGCAACGAAGGCAGACAGAAATAAACCAAAATTAGTCTTTGAAAGAATTTGTTTCTTTGGCGAAGAAATGTGGATGGTTTTGTGACGTTTTATTTCTTTACGATTTCCTTAAAAAACGTCACACACACACACACACACACACACACACACACACACACACACACAGAGCTCTGGGAATCATATATAATCGTGAAATTTTCACTTCTGGGTGGTGACACTTACCCTAACGACATTTACCTACTAACTGTCACCTTTAGAATTATATCCTTGTTTTCATATTCAATGAATTTCAATTAAAATCTGAAACCATAGCGACACCGCGAATGTAACTATACGAACGTACGTGTGGCGGTGAGCTGTGCGTGTATCCTGAAGCCTGTCAGGGTTTCATAAGGTAGCAAAGAACACACACACCACACACACACACACACACAAAAGTGCATACAAGGCCGCGATACTTGCATTACTGGACTCGTGCATCAGTTTGTGTCTTAATCCATATACCTGACAAGTTGTGAAAATCAACATCAGTAGCTAAGCTTTTAGCTTAATTTAACCTGACCTTAAACAACCTTACTTAACCTAACTTTACTAGGTTTAACTTGAGCTGGATGATAAGTTTCTATTCAGTTAACATTTTAAAATGTGTCAGTAATGTAGACTCTAAAATTTATATTTATCACCGCACACGCATTCATGTGTATGGAATCGCATATATATACATACGCACACATACATACACACATGCTGTAATGTGCATGTACTTACGTACATATATAAACACATTAATGTGCAACCACGTATATATATATATATATATAGTGCTCTTGAGTGCTCTTTGTGCTCGTTTGTACGTGCTTGTTCCTGGAGGTTTCACGTGCGCCCTCCCGGCCCTAGCACCCAAGGATGATGGGGCTCGACCCTGCAGTCCTTGGCATCCTTGATCTTTTTCCACTTCGACTGTCCCCTCCACCCTTTCTTTTTCCTCTGTCTTTCCTCTCACTTTTTCTTTGTTTTCCGCCGAGATATGCCCTTTTAAATAGAGGCGAATCGGTTCTTCCCGAACTTAAAAAAAAAAATATATATATATATAATATATATATATATATATATATATATAATATATATATATATTATATATTATATATATATTATATATACGCACATACATAAATATACTGATATGCATGCACGCAAATATTGTAAGTATATAAATACTCGTTAATTTGCGCGCACACACACACACACACACACACACACCACAGTAATTTGCATGTACGTACACACATACATAATCACCCACTAACGTGCATGCACGCACCTACGTACATATACACCCAGTATATGCTTGCGCTCACATATATAAACACCCAGTAATATGTATGCACGCACATACATACACACCCAGTAATATACATGCATGCACGCACATACATAAAACCACACTGATGAGCGCGCGCGTGCATACACACACACACACACCATATGAAAAATGTCACGAAAATGTAGAAAAACGAGATTGTGCGAAGCCAGAAATATATTAAAGAAATAAACATCTAAATTTGTGCTTGCTTTCAGCCGACGTTTCGACATTTCAGCCAACGTTTCGACATTATTACTCGCAAAATTTGCCTAATAAAACAGATTTGCAGAAAGATTCGTATCATGATGACAGATGAAGAAAAACTTACTTTGAGTGCAAATAAGATGCAAAATTTATTACATAGAGAAACAAGCAAATTTCATCTTAATTTACTGCTTTAGTGAAGGTTATATTGCGAAAAAATGTCATTTAATTTATGTTATACGACCCTTAATCTTTAAGGATTTGAGGTTGCCTTTTTTTTAATTGGATTTTATTTTTTGGATTCCTCAAAAATTATCTATTTTTTAATATATATTTTTTTAATTCTTGATTTTATTCGGGTTTTTTTTATATATTTTTGAAGCTAATTCTGAGCATTGTAATTTTTATGTATGTTAACTTTGGAGACAAATCCAAATATACTTAAAGAAAATCAACTGAAAAGGTTGACTGTTTATGATCTATAAAGAGAATTGTTACAGAATCCCTCTGTTGTTGTTGTATTAGTGCAGTTTTGGAGTAATCATTCCAGTGTGGGTGTGGGTGTAAATTGTTGTAAAACACTTTACGAGATATTTTCCCAGTATATATATATATATATATATATATATAAAATAAAGAACGAATGGTGTTGCAAATATCGTAATTTTTTTTTGTTTTAGGATTTTTTAATCGCATTTGCAAACAGCTATACAGCTATACAGGGTGTCCCGTAAGTCCGGTCTCGTAGGAAAATTTATTTTAAATTAAATTTACCCTGTAAATATGGCATTGAAATTTGGGATAATCCATACATACAGTACATACATAAACAAAGTGAGGTAAAAAATAAAAGTGTTGAAATAGATTGAAAATTCAAATTTCATTGTCGTACAAACAATTATGCAATTTTCCATTGAAATAAAAAGTCTACGATTAACTGTATTGATGAAAGGGTTACAGTTGGTGAAAACATAAGTTTAAAAACAGTTAATGCTAAAAAGAACTTACAACTCTTAATGTGACCCTTGGCTTTGATCAGTATCCCTTAATATATTAATATTTACTTGCCCTCTATAAAGAGCTACTCGAACACATTCTTCCGAGTGTTCTGTGGTCTGTCTTGCTCATTTCTTCTTGTTAATACTGTTCATAAACGAAAATACCCTTTCACGTGTGTATGTTGTTCCAAACATTGCGAGGAGTTTAAATGCCTCGCGTTTTAACAAAGGAAATTTGTTCTTACACTCGGATGTGATCCCAAGAGTGTAAAAATATCTTCTTGTTGGAATAGGTGCTTCAATACCCAGTGATGACTGCAAATCTGTAAGTTCTAATTGTGCCGCTGACATTTCTTTACACGTGAAATTTTTTGAGAGCTCATTTATTCGGAAACTTAATGGCTTATGCAGTGGTTCTTAACCTTTTTAGGCTGCGACCCAAATTCTGGTCGCGGGGCTAGCTCGGCGACCCATACCTTCGAACGGTTCAGTCGTAGTATATAATAAAATAAATAATTAATGGTAAAATGATGAGGGATAACATAAATAAATGATAAATGACAATTTAATGACCCAATCAAAATGGCTTGGCAATCCAGGGGTTAAGAACCACTGGCTTAATGGCTGTGTCGTCAGCTCGAAATTGGGCACATGTTCCTGCAGGAACCTCGAACTCGTCAATAAGACTTTTGATAGCCTTGGTTACAACTGCAAGGCACTATTTAGTTTCTTTACAAAGTGCTCACGAGCACTGCTTTTGAACTTGTTGAAACGTAATTTATAAAATCACGCGAGCACCAGGTTGAGAATACTTGCCTTAAAGAGTACTTTGTAGTACAGCGCTATAATGTAAAGCATCAAAGAATTTGAGGAAAATAAAATAAAAATGTTATAATGCAAAAGTTTTCGTACATTTACTTACAAAATTATTTAATACTTTGTGCGTTCGCATTTTGCTTGAACGACTTCAGTGATTCGTTTTGGGTATTTTTCTACAAGGTTTCGACACCTCTCAGTAGAAATCTTAGCCCATTCTTCTAAAGAAAATTCTTGCAATTCATTCAGATTTGAAGGGTTTCTCTTACGGACAGCTTTTTTCAAATCAGACCATACATTCTCGATTAAATTGAGATCTGGGCTTTGACTGGGCTACTCGAGAAGTTTGAAATTCTTTTGTTGAAGCAATTTCATGGTGCTCTTACTTTTATGTTTTGGATCATTACCTTGTTCCAGTACCCAATTGCGACCCATTCGCAACTCCCGAACTAAAGGTAATTCGTTTTCTTCTAAAACTTTCCTTATACTTCTTCGAATTCAAGATTCTACTGATGACAACAAGCTTTCCTAGACCAAAAACACTAAAACACCTCCAAAGTAGGAAGGATGTTTTTTCCCTGGAATGCAGTATTTGATTTTCGCCAAACACCGTCGCTCGTTGTTCCTTCTTTGTGAGTTTTTCGTAGCAGATGTTTTCTGCGTGCAACTCTTCCATGCAGACAATTCTTTCTCAGTGTACGACGTACAGTAAAGGCATGGACAGCAATCTCAGACAACCCTAATGTTTGGCAAATATCACATAAAGTCAGTCATTCGTAGATTCGCAGCAGCCATTCTTCCAATCCTTCTAGCTGTACGTTCTGAAATCTTGCAAGGTCGTCCACACCTTGGCAGAGTTTTCATTGTTTCAAACCCTTTCCATTTCTTTATAATAACTGCAGCAACCGTCGTAAATGGAATTCAAAGTTCTTCTCCTAACTTCTTATAACTCTTTCCACATTCGTGTGCAGTAATAACAGACCTCTTAAGATCTGTAGACAGCTCTTTACTACGACGACCCATTGCTTACTAATGGTTTGTACAGTCTTCCATAAAGAGTCACAAAGAAAATTCTATAATTCAGATTTGCCAACAATCTCTAATCAATAAACAGCCAACTACTGATAAAAATTTTAAATTCTTCAACCAAAGGTCGACACACAAAGTATTAAATAATTTTGTAAATGTACAAAATATTTAGCATTTTAAATTTTTTTTATTTTCCTCAAATTCTTTGATGTTTTCCGTTATATCGTTTAAGTTAAACTAATTTTTTTTTTGTTAAGTTTTCCAAATGAACGGTAAACTTTCCATAATTATCCCATGCATGGTACAAAAGTTGAGGACAAATATAACGGAAATATTTTTCTGTTTGAATATTATGAGCGTCATTATATACTGTATATATATATACATATATATATATATATATATATATATATATATATATATATATATATATATATATACACACACATTTAACTGCAAACACGCAGTATAATTAACGTAAAGAACGACGCTTGTATAGGAGATATTCCGCGCAAGATGAGAGAGAAACAACGAAACAAATGAAAAAATGAGGTAACCACCCGGGAATCGAACCCGGGATCTTCCGATTGCCGGTCAATCGGAAGATCATGGGTTCGATTCCCGGGTGGTTACCTCATTTTTTCATTTGTTTCGTTGTTTCTCTCTCATCTTGCGCGGAATATCTCCGATACAAGCGTCGTTCTTTACGTTGATATATATATATATATATATATATATATATATCCTTGGCTTTGTTTCCGCCCGAATTGTTCATTGTGACGACTGTCAAGTTTGTTGCTCCATCTTAGCCCTTAGGCTAACTTGGAATACAACCATAATCCACCACAGGTGGTCAGAAATTACAAAGTCTTCGCCGGAACTCGATCTTACGACCTCCCAATCAGCAACCCACCGTCTTAACCACTAGGCTACCCAGGGTACACATTTATCAACCAATTAATTTTATTGTATCGAAGGATGAACAACTGAGTGAGCCGCGCGCCGCTTGCCGTCACCGGGAATTGAACCCAGGACCGATGCATTGGATTCATAGTCGGTGATGCTAACCACTGCACCATACAACTAAATATTTGAAATTTAGCGTTCGTATATTTGATGAATATTTGCATATATTTTATATTTATTTTAAAATATAATATGCAATATGCAAATAGATTCAAAATCATCTTACATCTCTCGACCAATCGAGCCAATTTCATCTTACCGAGCGAACCTCTCTCTCTCTCTCTCTCTCTCTCTCTCTCTCTCTCTCTCTCTCGCTTGCTCGGTGTCTCTGTGAGCAAGCTAAATATAGAGCTATTATATATTCTCCACTTTCCTGTAAAATTTCCTTGGCTACTTTTCCAGGGTCAAGGTATTTTCTTCAACCTTTTTCCGTACCTGCCTCTGGCAGGGAGGGAGCGGAGGGTGGGGAGAGAGAGCCTTCTACTTTTCTATCCAGTTTTCTACTACTGCTAGGATAGTTGAAAGAAAAATAAACTTTCACAAAATTTTCCCTGGCACCCGTTGCCATTGGTACCTCCTCGGTATGGGCCGCAAGGCCTTTTGAGGTACTTCTTTTCCTTGTAACTCTCTCTCTCTCTCTCTCTCATTCCTTAATAAAAGACTTCTATTTTTAAAACGGAGAACCCCAGAATAAATATTTCGCCACATAAGCTATATATATATATATATATATATATATATATATAATATATATATATATATATATATATATATATATATATACTGTACTTAAAAGTGAAAGCAGTTTTAAAGTTTGCATCTTCTTAGACAGTAAATGTATATAAATTGCTATTTCCGTCATATTTCAATAAGTAAATTATCTCGGTTTAGTTTTTAACATTTAAAATAGTTTTTTCTTAAAAATTACAATGAAATTGTATATATTTATTGTTCTTTAAGTGGAATATTTATGTATGTATAAGGCACGTGTGTGTTATATATATATATATATATATTATATATATTATATATATATTATATATAATATATATATATATATATATGATGCAAATTCACAAGGAAAAAGAAAAATGATTCCAAGGCCTTTCGTGTATTCAGAAGTACACCTCGTCAGGGAATGGAGGAAGAAGGCGAGATGACAAGAATATATACATATGTACAACGGGACGGGAAAACAAAACGATTAGCACATGATTAACAAGAGTTAATTAGATGCAAAAGGTATTTTAACAGGATATTGTCAATTTTCTACATTCCCGCACTGTTATTAAAATTATTTTTAAAATGGATAAATGCACATTCTAGAATATTTCTTTCAATTATATCTGTGTTTTTAACGAGTGCTTTAGAACTATCCCACTTGATACTATGATTACGTTTATACATATGGTTAAACACTGCATTAGAATTATTTGCTGTTCTGCACGCATATTTATGCTGTTTTACCCTAATATCTAACGTTTTACCCGTTTGGCTTATATATATTGAGTTACTTTGTGTACATCCGATCGAATACACACAACCAACCACATTATCCGGGCTATTCTTTATTAGGCGTGATTTAACAGTATTATTATACTTAAAGACTACAATGATACCAATTGCTTTAAGTAAAGTCGGAAGATATTGAAAATTAACATGGTAAGGTAGGCTAAGGATATTTTTACGCTCAAATTCCTTTACAGTTACACTATTATAATACCTATTCTTGGCTTTCCTAAGGCAGTTATCTAAAAATGAAATAGGTTAACATAATTTAGTAACAATATTCATGATATTGCTTAACTCGGAATCTAAAAATTCAGGACTGACAACTCTCAATGCTCTAAGAAACAGCAGAGAAAATAGAAGATTTAATCGAGGGATGATGGTCAGAATAAAAATGCACATAAGAGTTATTATTAGTAGGCTTACGATAAACTAAATTGTTGAGCCGAACAAGAAATAAGTCAACATCCAAATTATTAGGCCAAAGGTATAAAATAACATCATCTACAGTATATACCTGTACCAAACAAGGTTAAAATTAACAATAGTAGGCAAAATTCTGCTTTCAAAGAATTTCATATATAAGTTAGCTAATATCGGTGAGAGGGGATTTCCCATCGCTAATCCAAACGACATAGCATAAAACTTATTTTCAAACTGAAATTTACAATCTTTGACGCAAAGCTTAATTAACTCAATAAGAGTGTTGTGTTGAACAGGGAAAGAATATTCAGAGATCTTATCTTTTAAAAAATCAAGTAGGTCATCAACAGGGACGTTTGTGAATAACGAGCATACATCAAAACTTACCAGTTTGAAATTAGGGTAATTAGGAAACTTCATTTTGCCAATAAGATCCATGCTATTTACAATATGTGACTTGGAAATAGAGCCAACTAACGGCGTTAATAAACTAACTAACCATTTAGATAGCTTATAGGTTACGGAGCCTACTGAGCTAACAATAGGCCTCGTGGGATTATTAACTTTGTGTGTTTTTACTAAACCGTACAAATATGGTAGTGACGGATTGATACTAAGAAACTGCTTAGAAAGCACATTATAGTTATTTTTTAATATTTCTCTTAATTTTCTGTTAAACATTTTATTAACATCCTCCAGTGGGTCTCTGTTTAAAGGTTTGTACGTATTGCGGTCACTCAGTAAAGTATTCATCTTTTCAATGTAACTGTTTTTGTCCGCGGACAAATCTAATTCGATTGTCATCATGGACAAAAACAGTTACATTGAAAAGATGAATACGTTGAGTGACCGTGATACGTACAAACCTCTAAACAGACCCACTGGAGGATGTTTTATATATATATATATCTTCTGGAAATAAGATCATTTTGAGAATAATTAATATATTATTGGTTGAAAATTTTATACTTTCGCTCTTAGTAGTACGACCCTCCTCCGTTGAATGTTGGAGAACAACTGATCGGTAACGTATTCAAGCAACGGTAGACAAATATAGGAAAGGCATAGATAGATAGGTACGTAGATAGATGGAAGAAAGCTAAAATCTGTTGGCTCGCTTTATCAGTGAGAGAAGCTTCGTTGATAAGATCAATTTTTTGTTGTCGCGAAGAACCTAAATTGAAATTTGGTGGCTGTTATTTGGTAATAAAACTCGTAAAACTTTTTCCTTTTAAATCATTGGTTTTAAATAATGTTTTTTTGGGTTGTTGCCAATTTATTGTATGTAATGAAAGTTATTATTATTATTATTATTATTGTTATTATCAGTGTATATAAGTGAAAATAGGGAATTATTAACATATAATTCTCGTGTTTTTTCCTGCCGATTTTGGTATTTATATTTTCTACCTGTTTGCCCCCAGAAGCATGAGATTAAAATCATTTTACACACCTGATCAACAGCTGTCGAATTCTCAAGCTTATTTCCGACGACAGCTCTACCTTTACCCTAATACATTATTATCACCCTGTTTTTGCTGGAGGTAATTCAGTATGGGAGCTCAGTATCACCATCTTCTTTTCCTTATCGAAACATCTTATAATTGGTTGGTTGGTTTCGGGTTCGGACGAGTAAAATAATGAGAAAGATTTGTCAGGATTAGTGTAGGACCGAGATCATTAGTAGGAGTGTTAATATAATGAAAAACCCTTTTCGAAATGTTAAATTTAATGGTTAATTCGGGAAAAAAGTTATGTTAATAAAGTTTAAGTTTTTTTATATAAGCACTTAGTTGTTCTAAATCTATGGCGGACTTTGAGTACTTTCGCTCAAGGGGAAAAACCCTCTAATTCTGAACCTCTAAATTACCATAAAATTAGTACTATGATCGTGGCAAAGTATTCATTCAGCGAGGTTATAAACTGGCACAGCGGCTCAGGCTAATCGAACGCGGTCCCATTACGCTAATTCCTGGATATACTTATTAACCAACACCATCGTGAATCGAATCCCACACCTAATCAATGTCTTCACTTGGCTTATAAGAAAAAACCGTTTTTTTCCACTCAGCCACGGGAGTTGGCAAACAAAAGGTATGAATTTCTTATCTAACTTTCATATTATGTAAAGCCGTAACAATTCGGGTTTCATTTTTCCAATATTATATATTTTTCTTAAAACATTTTTGGCCTTATTTCGTATTCATAGCAAAATATCAGTGAAATTTTGAAAAAATCTGAAGCTTTTGAAATGTTCATTTCTAGAACACTGAATTCTATTTCAATTTTTCAATGAAATAATTACAAAAAGTTATTACCGTGTTGTGATGTAATTTTCGAACTTACGATATCTGATCGATTTTACATTTTGTCGAAAAGTTGTTATTAGTTTAGGTTAGGTTATTAGCTTAGGTTAGGTTATTAGCTTAGGTTAGTGGTGGACCGGATGTCAGTTTTTCAACATCTGCGGATGCGGATATTTAGTTAATCTACCAATACAATATAGACTTATGAATATATGACATAATTTTTCAAATTTCGTGATATTACTATTATGTCAGGCAATGCATAAGAATTAAAATTAATATTAATGTTTTTATTATGATAAAAATAATAACTTTCTCAAGAGTTTCAGCCACAGTGGAGTACCCACAGCGGCACAGGCAGTGGTCTTCATTTTGTTCTTGTTGATGAAATGGGTATACAACTCCGGACCAATGTTCCCTCTAATTTTTTTAGTCCGTGTGCGCAAAAAATTTTCGTTGTGCATACATTTAGATTCATGGTGAAAAATTGTGCAAACTTTTCTGAGCGCTATTATCTTCAAAATGAAATATATACAGGGTGTACATAAAGTCAGGATCTATTTTTGTGAAGCACTTGGAAATTATATGGAATTCAATCATAAAATGATAAAGTGGTAACATTTATTAAATAATTAAGAGTAGGATTCGACGTGACGCCCATCAGTATCCCTGCACAGCTCAAATCGTTCCGCAGCATTTCTAAACACATTCTGGAGCATTTGCGGGGTTATGTTATCTGCAGCAGTTCGTATACGTGTACGTAAGTTTTCAAGACTCGTAATCTTCGTCTGATAGACGTGCGATTTGATAAAGCCCCATGCAAAGAAATCTAAAGGGGTTAAATTTGGTGATCTCGCTGGCCAAGGTCTGTTGCTTCCGCGTCCGATCCAGCGATTTGGAAAACGTCCAGTTAGATAATCCTGAACAATTTTGGCATAGTGACAAGGAGCACCATCATGTTGATAGACGACGGTACTAACAATCCTATCCCCAATCAGCTGAGGTTCAAGGAATTGCTGCAACATGTCCAGATAAATAAGCCCCGTAATGTAGCTTCAGCAAAGAAAAAAGGACCATAAGCCTTAGATTTTGTTAAACCCATCCAGACATTAACTTTAGGTGAGTCTCTCTCCCAATTTTGGACGAAATCATTCGGTCTTTCATCTGCCCAAATTCGACAGTTATGGCGATTTACTTTTCTACACGTATGGAAAGTGGCTTCATCACTAAAGAGAATGTTGTCCATTAAATTATCACTCCAGATTTGTTCTACGAGATCAGCACACACAGCACTTCGTCGAGGGAAATCTTCCTCATGTAAATCATGTAAAACCTGCAAATGATCTTTTCTTCTGCAAATTAACTTTCAGAATTTTGTGCACAGATGACGTCGGGAGGCCGAGTCTGTGTGATGCAGCACGAACGGACGTACGTGGCTCCTCATTGATAATTCCGCGTACTGCATTCACGGTAAGATCTGACATACACGGTCGTCCTGATCTTGCTTCATCATTTACAGATCCCGTTCGTTTAAATTTGTTCACCAATTTTCGTATTGTCTTGTCTATTGGCCCCGGCTTATGAAATCTCCTTCTAAACTTCTCTCTGATGTCATTGTATTTCTTTCCCTCGATTCGCCAAATTACTATTGCCACACGCTCTTCTGTATTCATTCTAAGGGCTTCTGAAAAGAAAAATAGAAAAAATAATTATTTCACAAAAATAGATCCTGACTTTATGTACACCCTGTATAAATATTAACTACTTAATAAATATTATTTCCATAAGGTGATAGCTTGATCATTACGGTACTATTAAATGGATATTAAGAAACTGTTTACAATATTATATATTCTTAAAAAAGAAAACATTTTATCCATTCTAAAAATATAAAATATAGGGTGGGGCACGGGAACCAAGTGTTTTTGGAATAATCAGGAAAATGATATTTATTTTTGTAAAGAAAATATATTGGTAGAACAACATTCGTAAGAACATAGCATTTCATGTCATAATATCATGTACCGAAAATTATCTCTGGCTATGATGTCCTTGGCCGTCGACGCATTGTTGAAGGCGTTTACGAAAATTGGCTCCACTCTTCCCAGCAGGTCTCTGTTGATTTGGATGATTTGTTGACGGATCGCTTCCTTCAACATCTAATGTACGGGCTTGTCCTCGTAGACACGTGACTTGAGGTACCCCCATAAAAGAAGTCACATGTGGACAAGTCAGGGGACCGAGGGGGCCATGCAATGTCACCAAATCTCGAAATGAGATGGTTGGGAAACAGGGGCGAAGAACAGCCATTGACGCTCTGGCGGTGTGTGGCGTGGCCCCATCTTGCTGAAACCACAAATGTCGACGAGCAATACGCCTTCTTCGTAACTCAGGGATGAAAAAAGGTGTTCACCATCTCAATGTAACGCCCAGATGTTATAGTAACGGTAACCCCATTTTGTTCGAAGAAATAGGGACCGATGACGCCAAACTTTCCCACCGCGCACCAAACTGTAACCTTAGGGCTATGCAGCGGGTTTTTCATGGAGTTGTCGCGGATTTTCAGCACCCCAATACCGACAGTTTTGATTGTTGACGGCCCCATTAAGGTGGAAATGGGCTTCATCACTCATTACACCATCATGTTTTCATTCTGCTATAAAGTGCAAGCATTTCCTGTGCAAAATTCAGTCGTTGGGGGCAATCGTTTACATTCAATCCTGCACCATCGCTAACTTGTATGGGTGAAAATGTAATTCTTCATGCAAAATCCGTCTAACAGTACGATTGCTGATTCCGAGTGCAGCTGAATGTCTCCGAGCAGAGCGGCCTGGGCTTTGCACATCGCTTGTCTGACCCTTTCAACGTTCTCTGGAGTACGCACAGTGCGTTGCGGCCCCCTTCGTTTTGTTTTTATATGAGCCTCCTGTTCGAAGATTGTTAACCCAACGTAAGATGTGTGTCACGAGCGGGAACAGAGTCATTTCGATGAATGTTGAATCGCGGCGAAACGCACGCTGAACTGCTGTCACTGACTCGCCACTCCTAACAAAATGATCATACGCGAACATGCGGTGTTCTAACGTCCACTGCTCCATGATGGCACCTGAAAGATAAAGGTGAGTGTTAGTTAAAGTTAAATGCTATGAACCCAGGAATGGAATGCTACCTACCGCACGCCCTCCCATTCCTAATGGCCGATTACTAGCTATTCAAAAACACTTGATTCCCGTGCCCCACCCCTATGAATAAAATAAAAATAGTAAAATAAAATTCAACAAAACAAAGAAATAAAATAAAAATAAACTAATTGAAAATGACTATTTTAGTTATCATTTCTCAAAACAATTTTTAGCATTTAGAAATTTAAAATAGGACTATCAAGATTAATACATGATTTTATCCATTCACAAAATAGAATAAAATAAAAAATAATTTTATTTTTTATGAATTATGAGATAATTACTATTCGTTTTTTATGCAAAAACAAGAAAGAGAAGGTTTATATCAATGCGTTAATGTAATAAGGAAAAAAATGCAAATACATGGAGTAAAAAAAATGTATTGCGTAATTGCGCGGACGTCGGCGAAGTCGGGCGGAAGGGGTTAATATCATACTTAAAAGAGCGACTATAGAGTATGTTGATGCAAATGGTCAGACCTTGTGTGACGGTATATTTTTTAAATTACTTCATTTACTGTCGTGACTCATGATACGCTTGAGCCTGTGCGCATTTTGCTGTGTGCGCGGGTTTCACAACGCGTGTGCGCGCGCACACGCGCACACCTTAGAGGGAACATTGCTCCGGACCCCCAAAAATAGAAAACTGTTTCAAATGCTTTCATAATCTTGATAATATCTTAAGATATACACCTTTATGAGGAATATCGAGTATCTATGATGTCATTTTGATAAAGACACGTCTGTGTGGCAGTTTTGAACAAAAAAAATATATAGCAAAAAACCTTATTAAATAGCAAAAAGTTAATGCATAGCGACATACCAAAATATAGAATATCTTGTCAAGTATTACAAAAAAAATAGAATAAATTCAGTATGTTTTTGGAGTACTGCCAATATATTGAACCTTTATCAAAGACTTTTTTAGCTCTGTGTCTTGGTATTTAGTTGGTTCACCCCTGATTACGGCTTCCATCGACATGGCATTGAATCGACGAGTCTTTTGCATTCTTTTGTAGTTACGATTATCAGGTGTTGTCGAACACTTTTTCAGTTTACCAAGCATTCCTAGTTTACGCTTTTGAACCTTCTGCTCAACAATATTCCAAAGATTTCCAATCGGATTAAGATCGGAAGAATTAGCTGGCCATAGTACTTCAATTTCATGAGCATCAAACCACGCAGATGATGCACAAGCTGCATAAACTGCAGCCAGGTTATGTTGAAAAATAAATGGTTCGTCTCCATACGGCTGTTCTGCAGACTCCAGCATAAAGTATTCTAAGAGTTTTTGATAAACGTGACAAGTGACAGCAGGGTTGGCAAAACCCAGCAAAAACCCCAAAGCAACCCAGCAAAAACCCAAAAACAACCCAGGGTTTTGGGTTTTTGCTGGGTTTTTGCCAATCCTGAGTGACAGTTCTATTTACAAATGCAAGTGGTCCGTTCCGGTCCGGTGTTGCAGATCCAAAATTTTTAGCCTCATTTCAGTAAATATAGAATTTAGTTAGTTTTAACTCATCAGTACCCATTGGTAGAATTTCCTGCCGCCAAGGATTGTTTGTCATTATTGTCATTATGCAATAATGACGAACAATTTCGGCGGTAGGAAATTCTACCAATTGACAAATGTGTCAATATTCATATTCGTTAATACGATTAATAATTAGTTTAATAATAATGACACGACTACTAAGAATATTTCGGGTTATTTGAGCCGTTTCGTAACGGTTCAAGAAAGGTCATATGACAGAGGGGACCTACAACTTTAAGCGAGATCCGAATCATGTGTCGCTACGGTTATCTATCCAACTTCCTAACTTAACAACTCTGATCTAACGGGAAGCGAGCAGTGTTGCGACGTGGTCATGACGTTGCCATATATATATTTATATATATATATATATATATATATATATATATATATATATATATATATATATATATATTATATATATATATATAACTGCAATGACCACGCAGTATATTAATGTATAGAAACGACGTAAGTATAGAGGATCGTTCTGCACACAAGGAAGAGAAATAACGAACAAATGAAAAATGAGGTAACCGCCCGGGAATCGAACCCAGGATCTTCCGATTGCCGGTCAGATATGTTATCCACTACACCACGGGCCTCGATCAGTCAGAAGTCGTAATTCTCCTACATAGGGCAGAAACGAATGCCTGAGAGGGCACCCTCGCAAATCGTGAATATGTACATTTAACTGCAATGACCACGCAGTATATTAATGTATAGAAACGACGTAAGTATAGAGGAGCGTTCTGCACACGAGGAAGAGAAATAACGAACAAATGAAAAATGAGGTAACCGCCCGGGAATCGAACCCAGGATCTCCGATTGCCGGTCAGATATGCTATCCACTACACCACGGGCCTCGATCAGTCAGAAGTCGTAATTCTCCTACATAGGGCAGAAACCAATGCCCTGAGAGGGCACCCTCGCAAATCGTGAATATGTACATTTAACTGCATGACCACGCAGTATATTAATGTATAGAAACGACGTAAGTATAGAGGAGCGTTCTGCACACGAGGAAGAGAAATAACGACAAATGAAAATGAGGTAACCGCCCGGGAATCGAACCCAGGATCTTCCGATTGCCGGTCAGATATGCTATCCACTACACCACGGGCCTCGATCAGTCAGAAGTCGTAATTCTCCTACATAGGGCAGAAACGAATGCCCTGAGAGGGCACCCTCGCAAATCGTGAATATGTACATTTAACTGCAATGACCACGCAGTATATTATGTATAGAAACGACGTAAATATAGAGGAGCGTTCTGTACACGAGGAAGAGAAATAACGAACAAATGAAAAATGAGGCCCGTGGTGTAGTGGTATTTTCTGTTCCTCCTTGATAATGTGAATATATCACGAAAGCGCTCGGACTTTGTGTTTCCTTTTCCCTGTGGTTGTTTGCTTATATATATAATATATATATATATATATATATATATATATACTTTTTTCCGGGCAGACGTTATTCTCTTGATGTAACTTTCAATCGACAAGGCTTCGCTAGGTTAGATAAGATTAGGTTAGGTTAGGTTAGGTTAGGTTAGGTTAGATTAGATTATTAGTGTTGGATAGAATGTTCTTTCGACCAAATAAATTTAGCTTCGTTTTTTCCACCCTCATCTGTGTATATAGGTGGAATTTAGGAAAAAGTTCGGCCTATGAACAAAATTTCTAAAACGCATAAAAAATTACTAATTACTAAATTCAATCTTTCTTTGTATATTTTATTCTATAATTTAATGTTCTTCAATTTAATATTCTTCAATTAAATAAAATTTCAAGAATGAAGCCAGTCATTACCAATTGGTAATTTTTTTATGCTTTTTTTTCGAAATTTTAAGTTTATACGCTAACTTCTTCCCGAAACTGCGTACATGTATTTAAATACGTGTACATGTATATACGATGTTCGAATACGTACATGAGCGTTACATACTCCCAAAATTCTATTTTCTATTTAGATTATTGATTATTAATTATTATTATAATAATAAATGTTTTTAATATTTCTCATTTTACCATTTTTCACATCAGCAAAATTTGGACTTTTCATTTTCATTAGGTTATTATTATATATTAACGTAGGTGTTATAATATATATATATATATATATATATATATATATATATATATATATATATATATATATATATATAATATATATATATAATTATATATTCCTATAGATATTATATATATATATATATAATTATATATCCTATAGATATTAATATTTTTTCATTAGATTCTTGAATTAAACCAGTTACAGTGATGCCTGTTATCATCCAAAAGCTCTTTCTATCAAAGATTCGTTTCACATCGATATCTCAAGTTGCTGCAGAGTTCGAGACTGCTTTCATATTTCCGTGTATAATATATATATATATATAATATATATATATAATAAACACACACACAAACACACACACACACACACACACACACACACACACACACACACACACATAAATATACACTTATTAAATAGTGCTAGACGTTTCGCAAATTTCGAATCCCATCATCTGTATCAAATACAAAACACAAAAAAACTGTATAATAAAATTAGAGTTAAAAAAAAAAATGGAAGCTGAAAATAAAATTTAAAGTTTAAAATATTTAAAACAAAAAATGACCACCGTGACACCCCCTTCAGGGCGTGAATATTAAAATATGAAATGAGGAATACTGAAAAGAGAGAGAACAAACACATCCAAAGGAAACTTTGGTTGGTTCGTTTGTTGGTTTATATTGTTGCGTACAGTTTTGCGGAAGAAGCGCGTTCATTATGGTAAGGTTTGAGTTGGTGTATATACAGGGATGAACAAAAATTGTAGCATCGTTAACATGAGGTGAAGAGGTTACAATTACAAAATTATCAATAAAAATTCGATAGGAAAATTGTTCAGAATGGTTTCTAACCAGATAATTCAGGTTTCGATATTGATCTATATACTATACAGTATATATATATATATATATATATATATATATATATAATATATATATATATGTGTGTGTGTTGTATAAAGGCGACATTTACTTTGTTGTTACATACGTCGTTGTAATATATGGTTATATCTAAAATGTTATTTTTAAATATAATTTTATATTTTTAATTTTAATATCCGGTTATATTTTTTTAACATAATATACTGTTTATATATATATATATATATTATATATATATATATGTCAGACTGCGTACATCGCGCTTGAGAATTGTTTGACTAACATCGAAAGTGATTTCAGATGATTATAAACAAAGAATAACTTCATTTATTTTTATTGGCTAAAATTATTTTTACAATTAAATTCATTAATATTTAATTTAAAATGAATCGTAACTCGTATAAACAATTATTATGAGTTAAAATCAACAACAATAAAAGAATTAAATCACGGGAGATTTGCATACCATCAGCATTGTTTATATATATATATAGGAACGGCTTGTACAGGGTGCGTCAAAAATCGTGATGAGATTTTAATTCACAATAACACAAAGTCCATTTGCCTGTTGAACAATTGTCAGGTATTTTCGGTAAGAAAATAAGATTTTGTTTACAGACTATTGATGAAAACTAATGTCATTTAAATGTCCACCACCAGCTGCAACACATTGGCGAGTTCTTAGAATAACACATTCCATATCTTTCCTCAAAGTGTCTTCAGTGATATTGCGTTTGTCCAAGTAAACCCTTTCTTTTAAGAACCCCCACAAGAAGTCTGCAGCGGAGAGATCGGGGGATCTCTCAGGCCATTTTGTCTCCATGATGAAAGATCAGTCTGTTTGGAAATAATCCACTCAACATTGTTATTGTTGGTTTCGCTGTATGGCAAGTGGTACTGTCTCGCTGGAACCACATATTTTGTATATGATTGATATCGGTTTATTTTTTGTTTCACATAATATTAAAATCCCTAAATTTTAAACCGTGATCACGTGAACAATTCAGCAACGCTTCGCTATTGTAGAGACCATTTTCAAAATAGTAGCTCTAAAATTGCTACTCAAAGAATTTATCGAAAAAAAAATTTCATGTTAATGTCGTCCCATCAGGGCTCGTCATCAGAAAAGATTGACAATTTCTTAGGACCCAACACCAGAAGGAAGTTTCTGGCGACATAACATGAACTTTTCTTTGAGTAGCAATTTTAGAGCTACTATTTTGAAAATAGATCTCTACAATAGCGGAGCGTTGCTGAATCGTTCACGTGATCACGGTTTAAAATTTAAAAATTTCTAATATTATGTGAAACAAAAAACAAAATGTCATTAATAGTTGCAGTGGAATAAAAACTAAAGCCGCTTTACGACTTTTTACACGCCGTGTATTGGGCGAAAATCCCTCTGATCATTACCACTAATCTGAATATGATAATAATAATAATAATAATAATAACTAGTAATAATGGTAATATTATTATTATTAAAGAGATACGTCAATGTTGAATACAGATTTATTAAAGAGCAAAGCGCTCTCTCCATCTCTTTATGTGTTGTACGCATTCTGAGAGAAAAGCTTTTAAAATAATCACTTGGTACTTATTTATCTTCGCGCTCCTCCTCGCACTACGTCCCTGGAAACACCTTCCCCACTCGGAAGCTTTCTTAGGGCGTTGCGTATCCTACTGCAGCAACTGGTGGACCCCGTTTACTTCCCTTTCCGTGCTTGCGTCGGTGTATAGCAAGGGAGAAGGGAGAAGGAGGAGGAGGAGGGAGTTCCATGAGGCCTCGTGAACTGCGTCAGTTGTTGTTGTTGGTAATGTTGTCCGTTCAACGGAGTATTGAACATTGTTGGCAATGAGGGATGAATGGAGGGGCGTTCTAAGCTACCTTTAAAGAACGACTTCGTTCTCGTTGTATCGTAAAGAACCATAAAAAACGATGTTTCTTTTTAGGTTTTTCCCCTTTCTTTTGGTACCCCCCCCGCCCCACTTATATATATAGCCTGCCGTTCCTTGTTGTTGTTTTTTCTGCGTTTGTTTCTTTATTTATTAGACTAAATGAGAAAACATTATGTTGAGGAATTATATTAATTTGGTTTATTGCCTTTCATGATTATATATAATTACATTTATTGGTTTGAATAATGAGTGTAATTCGTCTTTATAATTCATATATATTACATTCGTCTACACACACACACACACACACACATATACTGTATATATATGTGCTCCTCGGTGGTGTAGTGGTTAGCGTCGCTGACTACGAATCCATTGGCCACGGGATCGAGACCCGGTGACAGCAGGCGGCGCGCTGCAAAACCCAGCTGTTCATCCTTCCACACAATAAAAAAGATTGGTTGGTAGATAAATGGGTAGTTGGGTACCCTGGGTAGCCTAGTGGTTAAGACGCTAGGCTGCTGGTCGGGCGTAGTTCGGATTCCACGGTAAGCTGTAGGTTAAAGGTGGAGTGACAAAACTGACCTTCGTCAGAATGAACAATTTGGGCAGAAGCAAAACCAAGGTTATATATTCATAAGCTCAATATATATATATATATATATATATATATATATACACACAATGAGCAAAACAAGAAATCTTCCTACGAGTATAACCTCGTAATTTAAAAAAGCTCATTACCTGAATCACAGGTCCTGTTTCGGAAAAAAGTTCGCCTAGAAAACATAAAAAATTAGTTATTGATAACGACTGGGTTTTTTTTTTAATTTTATTAGTCAATAAAATTAATAAAATATTCAAATTAATATTATTATTTACGAGATGACGAAGGTGAGTCCGAAATGATTGAATGATCATTGTTGGCTCCTTCAGTCGAGTGATTTTCATTCACGATCATGCCTCAACCGTCCACATTCGTGCTCCTAAAGTTACCGATTTGCTGGTAAATAAAAACGCCATTAAACCCATTCCGGCTGAGCACACACTAATTTAGGAATAACGGGATTTTTTTTTTCTGTGGCTTCTTGGGGGGGAGGACTATGGAAAATACGTGGACTTCAGTTCCTGAATTTAAGATTCTGATTAAAGAAGTTAGAGATAGGTTCTTCTTCGGGTGTAGATGACCTATCGAAAGAGCATTTAAAGTATGCTACTGAAGAAGTGAATCTACGTATTTCATTATTGCTTTTCTCAGCCATGCTTGTTCATAGTTATATTCCCGCAGACTATGTGAGTGTATATATTACATCCTTTTTCAAAAATAAATATGGGGATATTCTATCCAGCAATAATTACAGCTCCTCCATTGTGCTCTGCTTCTAAAAACTGCTTGAGAAATTTTTGCTATGCCGATTAAATGACTGTTTTGTCTCATGCTTCTAAAACCTGCTTGAGAAACTTTTGCTACGCCGATTAAATGACTGTTTTGTTTCCTGCTTCTAAAAACTGCTTGAGAAAACTTTTGCTACGCCGATTAAATGACTGTTTTGTCTCCTGCTTCTAAAAACTGCTTGAGAAACTTTTGCTACGTCGATTAAATGACTGTTTTGTCTCCTACTTCTAAAAACTGCTTGAGAAACTTTTGCTACGCCGATTAAATGACTGTTTTGTCTCCTGCTTCTAAAAACTGCTTGAGAAACTTTTGCTACGCCGATTAAATGACTGTTTTGTCTCCTGCTTCTAAAAACTGCTTGAGAAACTTTTGCTACGCCGATTAAATGACTGTTTATGGACATTTAATCAATTTGGTTTTTAAAAATCCCACTGATTATTGCCCACTTAATGTTATTTCCACTCCCATCTGACGTTTGCAAATGAAAATGCACAAAGTGAAAAATCCACATTCGAGAGATGAGTTTCTTGATTTGAGAAACAATGTCACTCATTTCCATTCGGGGTAGAGGCACATAATGGGGATAGCTAATATTTATTAACCTAACTTAATCTAACCTAACTTAACATAAACCGAAGTAGGAAAGTCGTGGATGCGAATTAGAATGGCATGAATTGGGAATAACCCGATTTGAAAATGCCTTCTTTGAAATTTTTGCTCTCAGCTTTCTCACTCAAGGGAGCGGAATGAAATGGGATGACATTGAATGGGATGATGCCGTTAAGTCCACTGACAGTAATTCAGCTACTTACAATTGTTTCTTAGGTATGAGTAAGGCATACGATAGTGATACCACAATATTTTATTTAAAAAATTAGAAGACATAAGAGTTTCATTGTATGTATATATATTAAATATATTGAACTTTTGGTAGACTCGTCAATCTTATACGGTTAGATGGGACAATGTATAGTCCGAGTAGTTTAGTTCCTCCTTCGGAATTAGGATAGGCTTAATGTTCCCTCTGATGTTTAATGCGTACATTGATGGCTTAATTACTTCATTTAACGAGGTAAAAGGAGGATGTTGTGTATATATAACATGAGAATTAATAACTCAGTCCAGTAGTCAGCAACTTTTCTCTAATAGCGGGCCGGATTAACACGACTTGGCCCTATGACGGGCCGGAATGTATAAATTATCGAGATGCTGATATCTCGGGCGGAGAGAACTGTATGAAATAAAAACTGATTTTTGTATTATTACAAATATAACCACAAAATATCTAACACCATTTCTCTTTATGGATACATGAGGGTGAGTAGCACTTCAAAAAAATACTAGATACACTTAGATACAATACCAAGCATTTAAAATTTAAGAATTTAAAATTATTACCAGCAGATTCAATAATGACTCAGACATAGGGAGGCAGTATCGAAGTTTCCCTACTAAAGCAAACATGTTTATAAGGATTTTACGATTCTGTATAAGCAAAGCTAAAAAGACACTCATTTTCGTACTTTCTCTACTAATATAGTATAAGGGTGTGCGATTCAAATATTTTTATTTCGATTCGATTTTCGATTCGATTCGGCCACTTGTTTTCGATTCTCGATTCGACTGCGACTGTGCACTGCACTCACCTATACTTTACAATTTACGTGCACCAGCACCAACAGAACAACATACATGCACCAGCAACAACATATTGAAAAGCGTAATAAACAACTGAACCCAAAGAACTGGTCCACATTTGTCACACCGCAAGGCGCGCGCACGTGATTCTGTGACATCACAACAGGGTGGGCGAAAAGTAGCTCCCTATTTTGGATTGGTAAAAAAATACGTATATTATCCATTTATTTCAGAAGAAATAATATGAAAAGGTAGGCATACATGGTAGGTTTTCTCTAAAATTCAATGTGGGCTCCAACTCTTTCCACCAGCTTCTGGAGCCGCCCAGGAATGGCGTCCACTGACTTTAGCAGGAACTCCGGCGGGATGGAGGACATGACTTCCCGAATTCGGTCCTCCAGTTCTTCCAATGTCCTCGGTTTGGTGCGGTAGACTTCTTCCTTTACCCACCCCCAAAGAAAGAAGTCGCACGGTGTCAAGTCGGGGCTCCTGGCTGGCCACTGATGTGGACCACGACGACCCATCCAACGTCCAGGGAAGTGGGCATCCAGCCACTCACGGACAACAAGAGCGAAGTGCTGAGCGGTACCTTGCTATGTTGCGAAACGAGGTCTGGCCGGTTGTCAGCACATGGGAGAACATCGACGATCTGATATTTATGCAAGATGGCGCCCCTCCGCACTTCGCTCTTGTTGTCCGTGAGTGGCTGGATGCCCACTTCCCTGGACGTTGGATGGGTCGTCGTGGTCCACATCAGTGGCCAGCCAGGAGCCCCGACTTGACACCGTGCGACTTCTTTCTTTGGAGGTGGGTAAAGGAAGAAGTCTACCGCACCAAACCGAGGACATTGGAAGAACTGGAGGACCGAATTCGGGAAGTCATGTCCTCCATCCGCCGGAGTTCCTGCTAAAGTCAGTGGACGCCATTCCTGGGCGGCTCCAGAAGCTGGTGGAAAGAGTTGGAGCCCACATTGAATTTTAGAGAAAACCTACCATGTATGCCTACCTTTTCATATTATTTCTTCTGAAATAAATGGATAATATACGTATTTTTTTACCAATCCAAAATAGGGAGCTACTTTCCGCCCACCCTTGTACATACATACATACATATATATATATTATATATATATATATATATATATATATATATATATATATATATAATATATATATTATATATCAGGTCATCCCACAAGTAATGTCGTTTTTTACGATAGATTAAATTTAAACTAGTCCTACTCGGTTTAAGCATAAATTTTCCGAAGGTTATATCTAAGAGAAGATCTATCGTGTTTCACTACATACTTTACAGACCTTGACCAGTGAAGACGTGTGTTTTGCTTTATGTGAACCCTTATAAACATGGCGGTATCAGAAGAGCATATCAGCATATAATGCTTTACGAGTTCAAAAAAGGGAATAGTGCTACTGAAGCAACGCGAAACATTCAGGACGTTTATGGCAACGATATTCTGCATTTGAGGAAATGTCAAAGATGGTTTCAAAAGTTTAGGAATGGTGACTGCTGTTTGACAGATGCAGCGCGCTCTGGACGCCCTGCTGAGTTTGATGATGACCTGCTGTTAGCCGTACTTGAAGAAGACTGTTCAACAACTGTCAAAGAATTGGCCCAGAAACTCATTCATCCCCGTCCACCATCCATCGACATTTGTAACAACTCGGGAAAGTGCCTAAGTTAGGAAAATAGGTGCCACATGAATTGTCGGTCGACAATCTGAGGGTGCGGATAAACATTAGCACAGCTCTTCATTCCCGTGAACTCCAAGATCCGTTTTTGCACCGTTTAGTGACTGGTGATGAAAAGTGGATACTGTACCAGATGTTAAGCGCCGTCGACAGTGGGTTTGTGCCGGAGAACCAGCGACACCACAGCCAAAACCAAATCTTCACCCTCGGAAGGTGTTGCTTAGTGTTTGGTGGGATAAAGGTGGTGTAATACACTTTTAAACCTTAAACCACCACACAACCAAACAATCACCGCTCAAGTCTACTGTCAACAACTGGATCGATTGAACACTGCACTAAAAAAAGAGACCACCTTTGGTTATCGGAAAGGAATCGTGTTCCACCACGACAACGCACGTCCTCTACCGCTCGGATCACTCCGCAAAATTGAGAGCTTGGGTGGGAAAAACTTCCACCCTCCATATTCTCCAGACCTTGCGCCTTCAGATTATCATCTCTTCAGGAGTCTGCAAAACTATCTGACGAGAAAACAGTATACTTCTTTAGATGACCTGCACACCAGTCTTTGCACGTTTTTTTGCCTCAAAACCGCCTGAATTTTATAAACATGGCATTGAAAAGCTTGTAGGACGTTGGCAGAGTGTCATTGATTCCGATGGAAAATATATACTAGATTAAAAAGTTTCAGTTGAGTTTTTTTTTGTCCTTCAAATTCCGATCTAAAAAACGACATTACTTATGGGATGACCTGATATATATATATATTTATTTATTTAATTTATATATTTATTTTTTATTTATTTTTTTCAATTGTTTATTCCACGGTTTCGACATTCCATGGTTTTGGGGTAGTGCCAGTTTATCGTCTCGACAGGTTACAGTTAGCGAATCGAAGAATCGAAATTTTTAGCTCTAAGTCGCACAGGCCTACTAATATACTCGTATATGAACCAGCAACTATGTCTATTTATAAAAGAGGTAGTGCAGAATTTTTAAATTGTTTTTATAACAAAATCCTTTAGGCTGCTACGTAAGTTATCGCCAAGATGCTCAGCTTCGCAAATGTTCGCAACTACATTGTCTCGTTTTCCGGAGGTAACAAAACGTGCTCAGTACAGTTTTAATACAAAGAATTAAAAACTCAGCCAACGCAATTATTCAATTATTCATCGGTCCCTCAATATATTACCTAAACTATGGCTTCACGATACAAAACGTTGTCTGTAGCTCCACTCAACATCGACATTGCAATTTTTCATACCATTTTTTTAAAACTTTTTTTTTTTCTTTAGCTTTTATTATTACATCGTATATTGTTCTGTCAGTAAAAATGTTCATTTTCAATTCATTTCATTTTCAATTCATTGCCATTTCAATTCATTTCATTTTCAATTCATTTCATTTTCAATTCATTGCCATTTCAATTCATGCCATTTCAATTCATTTCATTTTCAATTCATTGCCATTTCAATTTTTATTTGCCGGATGTACTGTATTTATAACGTGATGGAGTTAGCGTTTAAGAATCACGTCGATATGGATAATTTTAATGGTTATATATATCAGGGTTCCCATAAGTCCGGCTCATAGGAAAATTTATTTTAAATTAAATTTACAAGAGTAATACATTAGAAGTAAAACAAATGTTCAAATTGATGTCTTGTTTTGGGACCTTTTTTTTGTTGCGGGTAGAATAACACGCAGTGGCTAATGTGGAAGCGAGTTACACTCCTGAAAAAAAAGCGGGAATTGTTCTTTTTTGCCTACTTTTAGCCTTAGCCATTGCTGTTATTCTACCTGCGACCAAAAAAAGGGTCCTCAAACAAGATATCAATTTGAACATCAGTTTAGTTCTAATATATTACTTTTGTAAATTTAACTTAAAATAAATTTTCCTATGAGATCGTACTTATTGGACACCCTGTATATATATATATATAGTATTTTTTTTCTTTATAAAAATTATATATAATTGTACATATTTCATGCTTACGGTATGACATGAATACATTTATAGATGAGTTTAAATATGGCGTGAAGTGTTTATCTTCATTCCGTGTTTGAGTCTTTAAAAAGGTCATAAGTCATCCCCGTACTTTAATGAAGAGTTGAAAATGTCTGGTATTAATTCTAATCGCTCGTGTCCTGAAGAAGAAGAAGACTTTGTCATGTAAATATTGTTCGTCAAACGTTCAAAACAGTCGTTTATTTCATTTAAAGTAAAAATTTGTTTGAATTTTCTACTAACGAAATATTTTGTATACAAAATTACGAATCTGAGTTTTGTTAAAAGTGAATTCGTAAACGATGTTAATCCGAAAATAAATTACGAATCTGAGTTTCGTTAAAAGTAATTCGTAAACGATGTTAATCCGAAAATAATTACGAATCTGAGTTTCGTTAAAAGTGAATTCGTAAACGATGTTAATCCGAAAATAAATTACGAATCTGAGTTTGTTAAAAGTGAATTCGTAAACGATGTTAATCCGAAAATAAATTACGAATCTGAGTTTCGTTAAAAGTGAATTCGTAAACGATGTTAATCCGAAAATAAATTACGAATCTGAGTTTTGTTAAAAGTGAATTCGTAACGATGTTAATCCGAATAAATTACGAATCTGAGTTTCGTTAAAAGTGAATTCGTAAACGATGTTAATCCGAAAATAAATTACGAATCTGAGTTTCGTTAAAAGTTTTCGTAAACGATGTTAATCCGAAATAAATTACGAATCTGAGTTTTGTTAAAGTGAATTCG
The DNA here is from genome assembly GCA_023014485.1 of Bathynomus jamesi. Taxonomy (NCBI): domain Eukaryota; kingdom Metazoa; phylum Arthropoda; class Malacostraca; order Isopoda; family Cirolanidae; genus Bathynomus; species Bathynomus jamesi. The sequence goes on from JAJOZX010001936.1 coordinate 453,640, forward strand.
TAAACGATGTTTAATCCGAAAATAAATTTTATTTTGGGTTAAACAAATCTAAAATTAAATTTATTTTGAATTTAAACAAATCTAAAATATATTTATTCTAAAATGAGCTTAACTTCATTTGGGATCATTTGAAAATGATTATCCGAGTAAATATAATTTTGTTTAATCTAAACTAAATTTATTTTGAAGTATCATTTTTTTGGTTCAATTTTAACAAAAAAAAATGTGCGCCTTATAATAATTTTGAACACGCAAGGATTTAGTTCGTTCAAATCCATATTTGTTTTTTTTGTTTGTTTAATCTAATATCGTTTGAATGAGTGATTTGTAATTAATAATAATAATAATAATATTAATAATTGAGTTTAGTTAATCTTCATAACGGCAAAGGTCACGTGACGGGATGGTAGTGGACTTACAGCTTGATGCGGGATTTGAACCACGGGTCACTACAACTCATTTGAACGCGGAGGGAAGAAGTCACCCTTCAAACTATGAACGGATAAACCGTCGTTAAAGTTTGCTGATCTGACTATGTATTGATACGAGGTGGCCACTAACACCACAATCCATTAAGTTAAAAAAAGTTATAAAACTTTTGTCCTACACAAATCTTCTTAACCGTTTATTGATGACAGTCAATTGAAAAAAACTTCTCCAAACTATGTTTCTTACCAAATTTTCAACAAGAAAATTCAATTTTACGAGAGGACTTTTTGAATCGACCGTATTGTTACTTTTATATAGCTCATTCTTAAACAAAGATTTCTACTTATGAGAATTTACTCATGCGGGCTCAGGACATGTGATCGACAGGACATAAATCGACAAGTTATTGTGTTTAGATCAGGTTAGGTTTATGGTTAGGTTTTTTAAGTTACGCTAGGTTAGGTTAGGCTAGGCTAGCTAGGCTAGGCTAGGCTAGGTTAGAGTGTCAGTGCTATATCACGTCGACCAAAGGGTATAAGTATCCCTTATGCCCCACTGAATCATTTCCATGAAATCAAAATATCGTTAAAGCAATAAAAGGCGAATTAAAATTTGTTTCAACAGTGTTTTGCAAATGTTGAGAGAGGAGAGAGAGAGAGAGAGAGAGAGAGAGAGATTTATGTTTAAATTACACTTTTTTACGATGTCGTTGCTAAGTTTTTATTATTATATATATATATATATATATATAATATTTGCGTGCATGCAATATATGAACTAATTTTCAGTGTGTGTGTGTGTGTGTGTGTATGTATGAATATACGTACACATGCCAATTCATATACATATATTTTGCAGTCAAACAAAGTGCCAGAAATGAGCATGTAGGCACCAGAGGGGAACAGAGGAATATTGCTGGTTATTTTCTAACTATTGTTCATAGTTAGAAGCAAACTAGAACGAAATGTGAATATTAAAACAGTGTCCACTGTACTTGTTCACATCGCGTGTTTTAAACATGTTGGCAATCCTTGTTTACTGCCTTCTTTTAGTGGGTCTTATATTTTGTATGTTTGGTGTTTAGTATAACGCGCACGTTTCGACTCGCTATATTTGCGCGTTAATTGGGTTAGGAAGGGAGCGTTATAAAATGTTGAATATATTTAGATGTCGCGTCGCGTCATTTGATGGACAGGGTTTTATATATATATATATATATATATATATATATATATAATATATATATATATATAATATATATATTATACACGCACGCAGTAACGCTATATTCGTCGTCCCGGTACGCCAGGTACTCATTCAGCCCCAACATTTTCAGATGAATGTTGGGGCTGAATGAGTACCTGGCGTACCGGGACGACGAATATAGCGTTACTGCGTGCGTGTATAATATATATATATATATTATACACGCACGCAGTAACGCTATATTCGTCGTCCCGGTACGCCAGGTACTCATTCAGCCCCATTCATCTGAAAATCTCTTCTTCTACCCCCCCCCCCCCATTGTTAGCCAGGAGACAAGTTAAAGTAGAACATTCCGCGCAGGCCTTCCATTTTTACCGCCAAAGGAGAGCAAAACGACAACTGCGGAATCCATCCAAGGCGAGACGAGTTTGTTACTCTCTTTTTCAAAGTCTATTTAAGAACTCTTTTTTTTTTCTTTCTTTTTTTTTTCTTCGCATTTGAAATGTTAATTTTATATTATGGTTGTGCAGTCGAGGTGACTATAAGGCCTTTGGCAATACTCGCTCCTTAAAATCTCTCCTTTATTACGATTAAGGGTAGAATCTGTTAAAGCTTCTATGTTCTCATTTCGGGCTTGAATCCGGCGAGTCACACTGCCGAAATACGATTAAAGCTTTGTGGAAGAATGGAAGGGCGTGTAGCTTCTGATGGCTGAGGTAGGTGGAGTCGGTGGATAAGGGAGAGGAAGGGGCGGAGCCACGAATAAGTCTGCAAGGAATTATAGGGAGAAAGAGAGAGGGGGAGAGAGTGAAAGACGTCGACGGAAAGAGTAGAAGAGAGAAATTGAAAAGGGGGAATCTTAGAAAAATTGTGAGGGGAGGGCAGAGTATGTGTAAACGTGGCTGAGCTCCTGTTTAGACTGTTACCGGAGGAACCTTGCAGCTCAGCTCACGGTGTACGCGCTATACTGTCACTCCCTCTTGGTGGGGACTCTTCAGTTGTGCTGTTGCTGTCTTAAATGTAGCTGCTGTGTCCCGTGCCTAATGGAATACATGTTGTGTTGAAATTTGTTTCTATTTTCTTAGTAATGTTATGACATATATGTGTTTTAGTGTTTATGTTGTAGAAATCGCTTGAAATAGCTCTCTATCTCTCTCATTTTTTATTGTGGTTTGTTTTTTTCCCCCCCTGTGCTACAATAATCAGATGTAGGTAGTGAAATATAGTGATAATTTTAGTTATGCCTGCATAGGTGATGAACTTTATGACTTAAAAACCTTTGTTTAAGTGCCTCAGTTTTTATTGACATCGTAAAAATAAGAACATGCTTCATGAGAACCTTATTTTCATGTTTTTTAATTTTTCACTTTCGTTCTTATTTAAACAATAATGAATTATAGAATTAATTAAAGGTCAATGAAGATGATAATTATTACTTTTGTGCTTTTGGCCCGTCAAGAATATTCGGCCAAGATTAACGCAAAAGGTTCTTCAGGTTTCTCTAATAGTCTGGGACTTCTGTATGAACCACAATGAGCGTGAGGTTCAGTCACAGGCGCTATAATGAGCCACCGGCGCAGTAGCAGCCTGAGTGGTGGGACAAGGGTAGCTGATCTGCAACCCGAACCACCACCAGCACCTTCGCTTCATTCTCTTCCTCGTGAGGAAGGGCGCAGAGCACCGCCGAGAAAAGCGGCTAGTGTAGACACTGGAGGGGGGTTGGACGAAGACGACTATTACTCAGGCAGAAGGGGCGGGGGAAGGCCTTTAGAATTCGCCTCCGCTGCCCTTGTTACCATAGGTAATAAAAGTGAAGAGATCATACAGCGGTTCGACGAGAAGTGCGACTACCTGGAAAATGGGCCTATCGCGCAGTCGGCCAAGGCAACGGCGCATAAAGCCGCGGAAGTATAGAAGAGAAAGTTCTTAGGCACGTTAGGCTTCCCGATGAAGTTTATGAGGTTCTTCATGAAATTGAAAAAAACACAGGCATACCAGGCTGCAAGATGTCGAGTTCATAAAGCGTACAGTTATGTAGAACCAATTTGAGCCGTGTAAATAGTGGGGAGGCTGAAGAAGACCAAGTGGATTTTGTGATTCCACCTCATCTTGAAAACCAGTATATAAGAGATTTAAGAGGAACTGATTCCCCTAACTTCTCCCGTCCTTATAATCGAAGTTTCGAATTAGATGCCCACCAATATCAACATTTAATCGATCCTCGTGATAGTGTTCCCGAAATAAAAATTAGTGATGAGACAGGTCGAAGTTCATCGTATCCCCTAGTGTTGGACCTTTGCTCAAAGAAAGACCCGCAGATACTATAAGTCTACCTCAACTGCAGACTCTGAACGCCAGTATGAAATATACGCCTAATAAGTTTTACAAAACTCCTCCTATTGCTAAACCAATACCTAAAAAAGACGCTCCTTACTTGTCAAGTTCAATAGTACCGATACAAGAACTTCCGTTGCTGAAAGTGATGGAGAGCAACCAAAGGCGGATAATCAAAAGCTCTCAAAAAGTGATACTTTACGAGGGTGTGAATGTACCAAAAGCGAAACGCTTTCGCAACGAACGACGAAGGTTACGGAGAGCTCGCCTAAAAAGGCGAAGTAGCAATAACCTAAAGAAACTACAACGCCAAACTACCATTCACGATAGTGTTGGGGCCGCTAAACTTACTAGAACTAGTAATTTTGAAATTTCCGATGGTTCCAGAGAGGATGAACCTCTTGTTCCGAGGAAGACCAAGATCAAAGGGATCCCCGAGGGAGAACTTAGAGAAAAGTTAAAAGATAAGTTAGATAGTGTGGTATGTATAAATGGTAAGAACTTATATAATCCACCAAAATCCGCAGACCCAGACGAAAAGCCTCGAGAGAAGTATGGAGGCGCTTCTGAATTCTTCGAAGATTCCTCTAGTTTTGCGTGGGAAGCAGTCACAGGTATAAACCGCTTTATTTCCTCCCTCAGTTCTCCTCCAAGTTTTCGCTGCAAATAAACGCTAAAATGTATATTCCAATCTCGATCATAATCATGAATACCGAATTGCTAAAACTGTGAGACACTTGCATGAAATGCCGTTTTTATGTTTTCAGTTTTACTTCATTTCTAATCTAATATCGCTTCTGGTCATTGTCTTTTCAATAAATCAATGTTTTTCATCATCTGCTTTTTGCTTTTTTTTTTTTTTTTTTTTAACAGAACGCGCAACGGAAAATCAATTGCATACTAAACCGAACGAAATGTACACGAATACACGGATAAAAGTCTGTCGTTGAAATAACTAATAGTTGCACACTGTACCAAAATTGTTCATCTCATATACTGTATGGTTAATCCAACTGTAATTTAGTTGCACTATTCATGCTTATTGTTCTGATGGAACCAAAGAACAATTAGCTTAATTATTTGATATTGTGTGCGAATGATTAGCTATTTATTCAGAACCTTGATCAAAGATTTTTCTCCGTGTTTATATATATATATATATATATATATCTAATATATTATATATATAATATATATATATACACGTGTGTACGTATATCTTTTAAAAGACTTAAATATTGGAAACAAGATCTTCAATTTGTCGACGAAAAACTCTATTTGTCATAAGGCAGACAGCGTCTTCAAAGGCTTAAAATTGAGCTGTCTTTTAACCTTAAAAGAAAGCAAAATTTTCCTTTTTTCCACGAATAAAGCAATGAAAAATATTCGTCTTAACGATCCGTTGGCGAAAGATCAATCATGAAATAAAGTACAACGTCTTTACGTAATGTTTTACTGTACGTACTTTTACGTTCGAAATATTAAAACAATAAAGCGAAAGTTCATTTTACATGTATGTACGTAATCGACTTTGAACCTATATACCCATTTGGTCGACGGCACAATCTATATCCTAACCTAACCTAACGTAATCTAACCCACAATAACTTGTCGATCAATTGTCACGTCGAGAGAATAATGGCAGTCCATAATCGATTCTAGGGACTGTAATCGGTATATTGAGGAAACTTATTAAATGGCTAATTTGGCGTTTTACGAATGTAAAAATGTAAAAATAAATTTTCCACAGATAGAAATACTGAGAGAGAGAGTTGGATACATAGTTATACAGTCACGGATAGATAGAAATAGAGAAATAGACAGTTGGATACATAGTTATACAGTCACGGGTAGATAGAAATAGAGAAATAGACAGTTGGATACATATATTAACAGGCATATATAGATAGAGACAGACAGACAGATAAATAGATAGATACATAGAGAAAGAGAGAGTCAGACAGGTAGATAGATAGATACATAGATAGGCAGTCTGGTAGATAGAAATACTCAGAGAAACAGTTGGGTATATATTTATTTATACAGGCACGGATAGATAGAAATAGACAAATAGACAGTCGGATACATAGATAAACAAGCACACATAGATATATACAGACAGATACATACATACAGTCAGGATTGGTAAAAAACCCATTAATAAAAAAAAACATTTGTTTTTAAATAAAAACCTAAAAAAAAACGTTTTTTTTGGTTTTTAATATATAGGGGCCTAGGCATATATATATAACTTGGAACAAATTGAAAACTCTTAATATTTCTTATATAATTTAATTGCTGGAAAATATATAAAAAAATAGCAGAGAAATGAATAGCCTAACCATAAACAACTAAAAAAAAAAATAAACATTTGACTTATGACTGTGCATATAAACAAATATTAAAAAAATAAAAATCCTTTAATAATATGGTACAGTACCGAATAACAAAATAAACAAAAAAGAAAAAAAATATTGCTCTTTGGCCTTTAAGTTATGTACTGTAGATGTAGCCTGTAAATTTATTTCAAATTATTTGTTAAAGCATTTATAAATCAATACAAGTTTAGAAGCTTTATCAACTCCTGATTTATTTTTTAATTTGGACTGTACCGGTCCAAAAGCAGAGAAGATTCTTTCAACTGCAGCCAAAATAGCCAAATAATATCAAGTTTTCTTTGATTAGAGTATGATTTATTCATAATCATAACTGCATCAAGGTTCAAGTATCATATATCTAATAAAGATGATCGTTTTGGGCCTAAATGATGCTCCAACCAGAGTTGCCAGGTACTGTTACTAGAATGCCCCTAAAAAAATTCAGTTTACCCTATTTTCTGGAAAATGTCATATATATATATATATATATATACTTTTAGAAATAATGGGAATACACGCATGAGCAAGAAGATAAAAACCAAAAAAATATATATGAAGAAGAAATAAAAGAAAGAACATGGCAACCTTGCAATTATGTTTTTTTTTAAATGATTTAAACCATGGTTTAAATCATTGGTTTAAATTAAATGATTTAAACCAAACAACCCTGCATACAGTACTGGTAAAAGTTTGGAAACGGCTGTACAATTTATATAAGTTATCCTTTGTTAACCAATAGTTATTTCAGTAGACTAATGTCTGTTCCTATCAATAGACTATTGTTCTAAATGTACAAAATTTGGTAATTTACATTATTTAACCCAATTATATTTTGTTATTTTATATTAATCAGGTTTTTTATTTCCTATTTTGGACTAAAACCTCATTAATATAACAAAAGGTTCTTTTGCATTATCCTCCCAACACTAATTTTTTATATAATGTTGGTTTGGTTTTGGTGCTTTATTTTCCTTCCATTATAAAAAAAATTAGTGTTGGGATTAGGTTAGGTTAGGTTAGGTTAGGTTAAAAACAGCCCGCCGCAGGCGTTAGCCGTAGTTAGCCGGCTTCAGGTTAGGTTAGGTTAAGAATATTTATTCATATAACTAATGATGTAATTTCAGAATATTTTGCTCCCAACACTTATATCATTTATAAAAAAAATTAGTGTTGGGAGGATAATGCAAAAGTACCCAAAATAACGAAATATGATTGAATTAAATAATGTAAATTACTAAATTTTGTACATTTAGAACAATAGTCTATTGATAGGAACAGATATTAATCTACTAAAATAATTGGAGCTATTGAAGAATAGGGACCCCATCCTTCTTTAGTTAGCTTTATAAGGCTAACTAACGAAAATATCATGACCTAACCTAACCAATCGTCAAGGGCGTACAGTTAACCTAACGATTGGTTAGGTTAGGTCGTGATATTTTCGTTAGTTAGCCTTATAAGCCTACCTAAAGAAGGCTGGGGTCCCTATTCTTCAATAGCTCCAAATAATCTATTGGTTAATAAGGAGAAATTACATAAATTGTACACGTGTTCCCAAACTTTTTACTAGTACTGTACATACATACATACATACATACTGTACATACATAGACACAGAAAGATAAAAATAGACTGACAGATACACACACACACACACACACACGTACATAGAAAGACACAAATAGATAAATACAGATATATGTATAGAGACAAATGGAAAAATAGACACGTGAAACGTAACGGAAGAAGTCCAAAATCCAAAAATGGATGAATGAAAACGTTCAAAAGTGACGGAAATTTTGAATAAGAAGAAGAGAGAAATTTGAAAGGTAAATATTGCGAGAAAAAGTAGAGAAAAAGGGATTTAGGAACGTAAGAAAATGAACTCTTTGTCGAAACTGAAAAATGTGGATGGGGAGTTGTTAATCCCTGGAATTAAATAAACAGAGAGACAGGAAACGCGAATGGTTTATTTTACAGAAGGGAAAGGAGATGGAATATAAAGAAGACACGAGAGAGATGCATCTGGAAGCGGGTACAAAGTGTGTCAGAGAGAGAGAGAGAGAGAGAGAGAGAGAATTGTAATAAGTGAAGAACAATGCAGTCGATCCAAAAAAAAAAAAAAAAAAAAAATCCTCTCGTGAAACTCCGTTTTTCTGACCGACCTTTACCAGTGAGACAAAAAGGCAGGCGTTTTACGACAGGACTTTCTTTTTTAATTAACTGATTGTACAGTCCGAATAATTTATATTTAAAGAAAATAAATAAATGTCAACAAGTTTCGTCTGAACTGAAGTCAGGCATCGAAAGTCCATAAATAGATTAAATTTTTAAAACAAAATCGAAAGAAAATTAAAAATGAATAACATAAAAAAAGAAACAAAATACAGACAGACAGACAGACAGACAGATAGATAGACAGATAGACATAGTTATTAAATTTTGAAAATTTAATAACTAACAAAGTGGAGCTTCACGAAAGAAAGTTAAAAATGGATACCATGAAAAAAGAAACAAAATCCTTAGAGACAGACATACAGATAGATAGACAGACATAGTTACAGGTTGACAAAGACCCTAAAATTCATTCCAGGTTACCCTAAAAAAAGTTAGAGAAAAAAATAGAATAAGTAAATGGAAATAAAGAATACTGGAAATTGAAACGATGTTCACACTTTACAGCTGTGTAAAACTTTCACTCAGGAATACTGTAGTAATGAAGGAAAGTATAGAACAGACAGGCTCTTCCTCCTCCATCAGTCACTGCTGACAGAAAATTGTGGGAAAAATGGTTATAGGAAAGGGATCACCTGAAGATCAGAGCCCCCAGCCTTCTTTAGTTAGCTTTATAAGGCTAACTAACGAAAATATCACGACCTAACCAATCGTCAAGGGCGTACAGTTGACCTAACGATTGGTTAGATTAGGTCGTGATATTTTCGTTAGTTAGCCTTACGAGGCTAACTAAAGAAGGCTGGGGTCCCTGATCTTCAGGTGATCCTAGGAAAGTAGGAAAAAGTATAATGAAAACAGTAGCTTCAGAGTTCATTCACACCATGCTTGCATTTATCTCGTGTACCTAATTACGCGTTAGAGGATAGTGGAAAATAAGAGCTATATAAAACACTAAACTACTTCATCTAATGTACACTACGAATTTTTTAGGAATTATTTTAATTTATTCATTATAACAAGAAATCATAATTTCTCCGATGAATGCCAAAGCCATCGTACTCAGGGACTTACTTTTAAAAATTATTTACGCTTTCATCTTTCGCTCTGGAATTACTTAGATAAGGAACACTGATCCAGAGTTACCCTTCAGCCAGTCAGCACACCCCAATTTAAGAATTCCCACGAAAATGTACATCATGTATGTGATTTCTCCTCTTTTGAAGAAGAGATTTATCATAACGTAATTTACATTGCGTCCTTCCCAAAGGAATTAGATAAAGAAACACTGAGCCAGAGTCACTTCCAGTTGGCCAACACTCCCAATTTAAGAATTCCCACCGACAGTGTACATCTAACTTTTTTTTTTTATTTTTTTTGCGAAATTGTTCCACCCTATTTAAAGCTAAAGTTCTACTCTCGTTAAGTAGCTTCTCTGAAGTTAAATGTCTGTTCGGAGGTTTTGACTCCCGAGAATCCCGATGAAGCGTCCCATGATCATTGAACTTCCAGTGCTCTGAAACGAGAATAAAGAATTATTAAGTATTTGAACTAAAGGATCTGGTATGTCATTCTTTAATTATTTTAACTGTTTTGGGTAGAAAAGGGCTGAACTTCGCGGTTTATTAATTTTTAACATATTCTTTATAGTAAGAAATCTCTTCAGTGTAAACAGTTGTGTCAGTAAGCAATTGAACCCCATTTACGTTACTGAACATATTACCATCCTTCGGAATAAAAGAGTTATCTTCAACTGTAAAAACTGATGTAAAAAAGTTATTTAAAACTATGGATAATCTCTAGGAGCGCTCCATTTTTCAATATTAAACATACACTCATAAAACATATACCATTTGAAAGCTCACATTTTTCTGAGTCTAAAAATGTAATCCAAAAGTATCAATAGCAATAAAAAGTAACTAGATTTAATTAATTGTTTGACGCGTGACGTCATTAACTACATTATAAAGGTTGGCTAAGTTATAAATCTTCATTCTGTGTTGTAAGATGGTATTTTTGGTAATTGTTACGCTAACCTAACCTAACATGAATATGTTATTACATTATCATTTGTATAATTTAGGTCTCGGGGGTACGGGGGCTCCGTCCCCGTAAAGATCACGCATCACAATTGATCAGTATAGGGTTTTATATTTAAACCTAGTTACTTTTTATTTGCTATTGATACTTTTGGATTACTACATTTTTAGACTCAGAAAAATGTGAGCTTTCAAATGGTGTATGTTTTATGAGTGTATGTTTAATATTGAAAAATAGAGCGCTCCTAGAGATTTACCAAAACTATAACTACTGTATAGTTATTTATTAAGTTACCACCTGAGTCTACCAATGGCCTACTATTGTCCCTCAAAGGTTTTCTATTATTACTAACATAATCGTAAAACTTCTTAGTGTTTCCTTTACACTGACGAGCTATTTGAATTTCAAATTCGCGTCAAGCACTTCTGATTAAATGTTTAATCGTTCTATGTAAATCTATATAAGTATTAAAGTGCTGTTGCGCACGGTTTCTTTTATTATACATCTTGCAAACTACATTTCTATCTGCAATTGCTTTCCCTATATTTCTATTCCACCATTTAGGCTGTTCATTGAATTTTTCTCTTAATAACTTTTCTACAACAAACCGCGTGTCCAAATTTATGAATAAATTCTTGAAATTATTTATTTATTTATTGAATTCTCTTGAAGTTTTACCATTAACCAAAAAACGTATCATGCTATGATCGCTATTACATAAACTTTCTCTGACGTCTGAAGTTTGAACTAAATTTTCGTTCGTAGTTAAAACTAAGTCTAAAATATTCTTACCGCGCATCGGTTTTAATACTTTTTGAAAAAGAAAATCAATTAAACGTTGGGGCAGTTGGAAGTCCCTAATTATAGTTGATTCCTTGTGGGTAATTATTACTTTAAAAATGTTATACATTTTAACGCCTTATTCTACGTCTACATACAACCCCAAAATTAAAGATTTAAGCTATTGACGCTAATTTCTGAAATAATTGTATCTAACTGATCACAAGCATAAACCGTCTTCTGAACTAGACGAATATTTTCTCTACAATATGAGTACACCCCCTCCCTTTTGCCCACTTTATCATTGTTAAAAAGTTTGGATCACCTGAAGATCAGAACCCCCAGCCTTCTTTAGTTAGCCTTATAAGGCTAACTAACGAAAATATCACGACCTAACCTAACCAATCGTTAGGTCAACTGTACGCCCTTGACGATTGGTTAGGTTAGGTCGTAATATTTTCTTTAGTTAGCCTTATAAAGCTAACTAAAGAAGGCTGTGGACCCTGATCTTCGGGTTATCCAAAGGTTTGTAGCCTTTAATATGGTATTCGCCTGTAAAATCCCTATCTGCTCTTTTAATCCACGATACACTTATTGCCATAATGTCGCCATTTTCAACATGAACTAAAGCTTTAAATTCGTCAGACTTTTCTGTACGCTTCTCTTGTGAAAAACACTAATTTTAAACTATTCTCTACATTACGATACGTTCCTCTATTCGCGTTAAGTTTCCCTAAGGTCGACAAGTTAACATTTTCCAAACGAGAAAGAATTATTCCGCGCATCGCTACTAATTTAATATTGAAGTAAATTGCTTGATGGAATTCTTTGGAGTCAAAACTTCGAAATAGTTAATTAAGTTTGAAGGATGGTTACTCTAGGTACACAGTGTTTATGTATATAGATAGAAACAGTGATATCCACTTAGATGTAAATGTAGGAGTCGCCGCTGGTCGAGTGTGGTTACAGAGCACTGAGTGTTGTCAGTGTGAGAACGCTCGGGAATCAAACCTCTGAATAAGCCAATAAAGGAGGGTCATAAGCGGAGTTAGTTGGGGTGGAGCAAGGGATGGTGATGTTTCCTTTCGATTGTAAATGTAGTTGGAGGCGCTGGTGGGTCTGGTATTAGAGCACTGAGTTCTGAAATTGTTTTTTTTTAACTTTTTAAAAAAATTTATTTCCGTGTTTCTAATACATGGGAATTCTCAAGAGTCAAAACCTCCGAATAGACATATTAAATTCTTTTGGGAAGCCACTCCCCTCCTCTCTCTTTCTTTTGCTCCTTCCTTCCCCCTCCCCATGTTATTGCAAAGGGAGCTGCTTGCAGGGAGGGCTAGTTAAGATAAAGTAGTAGTAATAATGTTCCCTTTGTCAACAAATGTAGTAGGAGGCGCTGGTCTGGTCTGGTTTCAGAGCACTGGAAGTTCTCAGATGATACCCCATTGGTAGAGAAGGAAGCTTCATGGGATCTCTCGGGAGTCAAAGCCTCCGATTAGACATAGTCAACGTTAGGGAAGCTACTTAGCTACAATAGAACTTTAGTTTAAATAATGTGTAACAAAATGTTGTATAATAGGGGAAAAAAGTATGTATTTGTACAATGTCGAAGAAATTCATTCTTAGACTGATGGATCAGTGCTTCCTTCTGTGAGTGATTCTTATGTGAAAAACGCATTATAAATTACGTTATGATAAACCCTTTTCTCGGAAAAGGGGAAGAGAATTCATATGCATGATGTACACTTTCGTGGGAATTCTTAAATTGGGGTGTGCTGACCGGCTGGAGTTGCCGCTGGATTAGTGTTTCCTCAACTAAGCACTCGTAATTCCAGAGTGAAAGATGGCAATGGACGGTAATTAATTAATTTTTAAAAGTATATCTCTGAGTACGATGGCCTTGGCATTCATCGGAGAAATAATGCAGCGGTGAAATGATTACTTCTTGTTTACAGTAAATAAAATTCCTTAAAAAATGCATGGTGTAGATTAGATTAAGTGGTTTAGTATTTCATGCTATCTTTATTTTCCACCATCTTGTAGTGCGTAATTGGGTACACGAGATAAGTGTACGCATGGTGCGAATAAACTCTGAAGCTACTTTTCATTGTACTTTTAACTACTTTCCTATAATCTCGTTTCCAACAATTATCTATCAGCGGGTTTCTGCAAAGGAGGGAGAGCTTGTTCGTTCTATGCTTTCATACTACTCAGAATGGTCCTCTGAGATAACTTTTACGGAATACGTAGGCCTAATGTACGTGAAACAAGGAGCTCTTTCGGGATAATTAAATCCACTATAGTCTGAATAAGTAATGGTAAATTAGCAATTAATGAAGTTTTTTCTTTTTCATGATGGAAGCCCAATTTGGGCAACGGGTCAGTAGCAAAGAGGGTCCAAAATATAACTTCCCTCATCACCCATCTGCTAAGCAGATAGGACACAGCTTTCTTTTAGTGTAAGCACAGTATCAGCTTTTAAATTCCCTTATTTTCATTTGCTTTTATATTTTTGTTTTTCTTTATTCCTTTCTTAGGCTAGCTTAGAGTGGATCTCTCTCTCTGTCTCTCTCTCTCTCTCTCTCTCTCTCTCTCTCTCTCTCTCTCTCAAACACTATAATCTTAGTGTATAAATAAAAAAATTGAAAAACCCTTTTAAGCTCTAAATTAAAACAAAGACCGAGGGGGCAAACTGTGATTAAAAAGAAATTCTTTCCAATCGTTCTTTTGATGTGTTTAGAAATAATTAAAAAATTACTCTCCTTGTGGCGACTCTTTCTTTCTTTCTTATAACGATTCATAATTACAGGGCCGGGCAGTTGTACCAAGCAGTCAGTCGTATTTTTCACACACACACACACACACACACACACACACATAGAGAATAAAATAAATAAAATTGTGACATTTTCACGTTTTCAGTTGTGGATGGTGACTTTTAACCTATTCTAAATAACCTAACGTAACCTAACTTAGCTCATCTTCATTAGTTCCCTTTTTTTCATCGTATTTAGTGATTTTTAGTTAAAAAAAATATGCCTGTGACTATGGCGACACCGCTAATGTCGCTATCGGCACGTTCGTATCGCAATGAGTTGTATGTGTATCCTAGAGATTATCGCAATTTTGTAAGGTAACCAAGAACACACACATCAGAGACATCACATATGTACATACAACCCCGGACCAAAGAAATAGAATCCTGTCTCATACGCGCTCATGACCTTGATGATACCTGTAAGTTATACACTTTTATGAGAAATGTCGAATATTTGTGACCTTATTATGATAAAACGACACTAAAACCTTATTAAAGAGTGAAAAATTAATGCATAGCAACATAGCAAAATACGAGAATATCTTGACAGGTGTTTCAAAAAATGGACTAAATATATTATGTTTATTGAGTACTGCCAATATATTAAACCTTTATCAAAGACTGTTTAACTCTGCCTCTTAGTATTTAGTTGGTCCACCCTTTACCCTGATTACGGCCTCCAATTGATGTGACATCGAGTCGACAAACCTCTTGCATTCTTCTGTAGTTATCGATTGTCAAGTTGTCATCAAACACCTCTTCAGTTCACCAAGTGTTCCTGGTTTATGTTTTTGGACCTTTTGCTTTGCAATATTCCAAACATTTTTTATTGAATTAAGATCAGGAGAATTAGTTGGCCATAGTAGTACTTCAGTTTCATGAGCATCAAACCACGCAGAGTTGCACGAGCCGCATGAATTGGAGCCAGGTCATGTTGCAAAATAAATTGTTCTTTTCCATACAACTGTTCTGCAGACTCCAGCATGAAGTATTTTAAGATTTCTTGATAAACGTGACTATTGACAGTTCTGTTTACAAATGCAAGTGACCCCAACACTATTGGCATTCATGCAACCCCACACTAACACACTCATCGTAAATTTCACGTAGCTTTTACTATACATTTCAAACCTCTTCGCCAAACTCCGGACCTTTGTCACCAAACGATACACAAAATTTTGATTCGTCTAAAAAAAGTACTTTTTGCCACTCGTTTACAGTCTATGCAACTTTTTTTTTTTTTTTGCAACAGGATGGTCGTCTTCTCTTTTGCTTCGCATTTAACATCGGCTTAATTTTCGGTTTTCGTGACTGAAATCCCATTTCATAAAGGCGGCGAGCGTGTTAGTGTCGGGTTGCATGAATGAAAATGGTGTGGAGTCACTTACATTTGCAAATAGAACTGTCAATAGTCACGTTTATTAAAAATATCTTAGAATGCTTCATGCTGGAGTCTGCAGAACAGTTGTATGGAAACGAACTATTTATTTTTCAACATGACCTGGCTCCAATTCATGCGGCTCGTGCAACATCTGCGTGGTTTGATGCTCATGAAATTGAAGTACTACTATGGTCAGCTACTCTTTCGATCTTAATCCTATAAAAAATGTTTGGAATATTGCTAAGCAAAAGGTCCCAAAAGCGTAAACTAGGAACACTCGGTGAACTGAAGAGGCGTTTGATGACAACTTGACGATCGATAACTACAGAAGAATGCAAGAGGCTTGTCGACTCGATGTACGTCGATTGGAGGCCATAATCATTGCAAAGGGTGTAACAACTAAATATTGAGAGGCAGAGTTAAAAAAAAGTCTTTGATGAAGATTTAATATACTGGCAGTACTCAATAAACATAATTTATTCTATTTTTTTGTAATTGTTGACAAGATATTCTAATATTTTGGTATGTCGCTGTGCATTAACGTTTTAATATTTAATAAGGTTTTTGCTATCTTTTTTTCTTCAAAACTGGCACACAGGCGTCTCTTTATCATAATAACATCACAGGTAACCCGATATTCCTTATGAAGTTGTATAACTTACAGGTACTGTCGAGGTTATGACTGCATTTGAGACAGTATTCTATATTTTTTGGTCCGGAATTGTATGTAAATATTGAAGCACACTCCTTTTCTTACTTTCCTATACAGAAACTTGTTCCAACTGAGAATTGTTCAGCTCATTTTAACGCTTTAAAACATTTTCCGACGAAGTTCTCATCGTCAAAGTGTTTTACAAGTACGTCAAAGTATTTTACAGAATACTTGTACTGTAAGAAGAAACTGTTATTATCGAATGTCGTTAACTGTAAATAAAACACATTTGCGTTCAACAGTTTCTCCAGTAGAAGTTCCGAGGAAATTAGAACTTGTCCCGTTTTCATGCAAGTTTTGGGAACCTGTTTGCTGAATTGTTTAATTGCCTGCAGCAGTTTGAGAGTTTGTGACGAGAGGCTGTTTGGGTTTTTACAAAGAAGACGCGGTTCATGAAAAGTTTATGCACTTTTGAGGCCAGCGTTCGTAGTTCAGTGGGTATTACTTCGATGATAATAATACAGGAATTAATGCAATAGGCCGCGTTTGTCTGATCTGAAGGAATTTGAAGCAGTTTAAAAAGCTTTTTTTATCATTTATTTAGAAACGGTAAATAAAAATGTGCTATCAACGTTAAATAAAGCGTCAATTATCGTTCCTTAAAGGAACTCGTAACGATAAGTTGAAAAATTGAGCTTGAAGATGGACACATTTCAGCGTTGGAAACGTTGTTCGATCATTCTCTGTTATATGAATGGCTTATACTTTGCTTTCAAAGGTTTTTTTTATATATTATATTACAGAACTACAGATTAACAAAGACCCTAAAATCCACTCTAGTTAAGCCCAGGAAACGGAAATTTGGTAAGAGAAAAATATAGCAAAGGAAAGTGTCTTATTCACTTAGGCCTTACCCTTATTCAAGTGTGAAACATTCATACTGGAATTAAAGTGGTAGTTAAGCACCATATAAGTTAGATAGATGATGCTTCTCCCGCCAGACATTTCTGGCAGAAAAAGTTTTGAAAGAAGACGTATAAGACAGTTTGAAAAAGTATAATAAAAGGAAACATTTTATGTAACATCTACACCATGCCTAAACTTATCTCCGTATTATCTTTTTATACTATGTTATATTATAAAATCAAACGTTTTTCCGAGTTCAGTATAACTTCATAGAAAACATTTTTAGATATATTAAATTATTAATATTATAAAAGTTTTTGACTCGTCCGTAGAATTTTTTCTAAAGAAAATCCGCGCATATGTAGTTTTTCTCTCCTGTAAACTTCTCTGTTGTTCCACGTACACGATGTAGGTATGGGGATGGCTGATTTTTTTTATTCAATTTTTACTTTTTATATAAGTAATATCTTAAGGGGGGATCATGAGAGGAAAAAATTATGAAAAAGGAGTGCTGGAAATGTATGTACTCATGATTTAAGGGTTTTTCTTCTTAGAGGAAAAAAGGTGTCATTATCTCTCTCTCTCTCTCTCTCACACACACACACATTCATTGTGTTACTGAAGAGTGAATAGCAGTTAGAAACGAGAAAATAGGGCATTGTTCTCTTAATAATTTTAGTGTTTCATCTTCCCGAAGACGAGGCATAAGGGCGAAGTGTCAGAAAAAAATTATTAATTGAATTCATGAAGATAAACTGTAGAAGAAGCAGGCAATAAAATCCTTAAATTGTCAGGGATAAATCATCTCCAGTGACCGGAACCATTAGTCATTTGTCATTCATAGTCACGTGTGTATATATATATATATAGGGTGATCCAAAAACGTGCTCCCAAAAATATTTATGTAACATGTTATTTCTTGGAACACCTTTTTGGGTCACCATATGTGTGTGTGTGTGTGTGTGTGTGTGTGTGTGTGTGTGTGTTGGAAACTCATTCGAGTGAAGTTTTAATTGAGACAATGAATTAGCTGCAATCTTTGAGCACTAAATTTTACCTGGCTTCTTTTCCCTCATTGAAAGAGGAAGCCGTCTGTACCTAAAACTTCAACTTGGTTTCATTCAGATCTCTGTTAAACTTAACTTGATCTAACTCGCCTGACTCAATCTAATCTACTTAAATTTAACCTAACGTACGAAGTGTGGCTCTGTAAAAATGTTATTTCAGTGGCATGTTCAAAATTCGAAAGAACACAAACTTGAAATCCCAAATAATTTAACCTAACCGGATTGACTCTTAACATAACTACTGGTGTCCTTAACAAGGTGGTTCCCTCCTTTTGGACCTCTTTTTGAAATTTGACGATTTCTTGTTTCTTGGGATTGATATTTATAAAACGCAGAGGGATTAAGATAGCAACAACTTTACCTAACCTGACCTATCTTTATCTTACTTACTTGTCTTTACCTAACCTGACCTGTCTTTATCTTACTTACCTGTCTTTACCTAACATTATCAACAACCTACAAACTATAAGGCCACAAACATCGCTTACACATTGTATGTAATGTGCCATATGTATATCGTTATGAAAGCCATATAATTAGACTATCACTATCAGTCTGGAGAAAGAATACTTCTCGTCATAAAGGTAATCTTTAGAATTTGCTGTTCAGGTAAACTACCAAGATATATACATTTTCGTAGATAAAGCATTGGGAAAGATTAAAACAAGGAATATGGTTGGTTAGAGAAGATAGATCGTCTGCTTTGAAGCCTGAATGAAGTATAAACGTTAGGTTGAGATTTTTATCTGTACTCTTTCGCCTTGAAAACTGATGTTAAAATTAATAGAAGGAGACGGAGGTGTTTGCTTGGCATTTCGAATTCTGTATTACTTTCTTCAAATCAAGTAGTTAGGTCGTGTCCAGTGGTGAGCTGCATAATAATGAGAGTGCTTCCCATGCTTTTGGTGAAATGATTAGAATTGCGAGCGTATCTTTCATGAATCGAGTTCATGAATGAGTTGTGTTCATGCTGCTCCCAGGTTTGAAATACTTCATACAAGTATGTATGTACTAGAAACTCCCCAAAATATATTTTATTAAAAGTGATGATTATCATTATTATTATTATTATTATTATTATTATTATTATTATTATTATTATTATGATGATGGTGTCCCTCCTGTTGTTTTCAAGAATTGTTCTTCTGTGCTGACACCCTGCCTAGATAAACGTTTTCGTATTTGCCTTTCATCTGGTACTTTTCTTCTTGCTGGAAGTTCTCCTTAATTCAACCTGTCCCAAAGAAGGGTGACCGCTCTCAACCTTCCAACTATCGTCCAATTGCTTTGATTTCTCGCCTTTCTGTAGTTTTTTTAATCTATCCTTAATAGGAAGATTCTTAAACACCTCTTCTCACAATCTTCTTTCAGATCATCAGTATGGGTTCCGAAGGGACGCTCTACTGGCGATCTTCTTGCATATCTCTCTAACTCTTGGTCATCCTCCTTCCGGGATTTCGGTGAAACCTTTTTATTATTGGTTGCGATAGACATATGAAAAGCTTTTGATAGAGTCTGGCACAATTTTTAATTTCGAAACTGCTTTCCTTTGGTTTCTATCCTTCTGTCTGTGCCTTCATCTCTGATTTCCTTTCTGGACGATCTATAGCTGCGGTCGTAGATGGCCACTGTTCTTCTTAAGCTATTAACAGCGGTGTTCGTCGGGGTTCTGTTCTGTCACCCACTCTTTTCCCTTTATTTATCAATGATCTATTAAGTCGCACTTCCTGTCCTATCGACTTCTATGTCGATGATTCCTCTTTTCACTTCAGCACCCGTTTCACAAAGCGCCCCTCTCAACAGTCACCTCAGGCTTCGCGTAGGACGGCTATGGTGCATCTGACCTCTGATCTTTCTAGTGTCTCTGATTGGGGCAGAGAAAACCTCGTGACTTTAAATGTCTCATAAACTCAGTTTCTTCATCTCTCGACTCGTCACAATCTTACACACGACTATCCCCTTACCTTCACCAATACACAATTCAATCCTTCCTCTTCTCTTAACACTCTACTCTCCTGCCGTACTCTGTCTACTGCGTTCTGCTCTAAATTATTTATATACTCTATTTTACTCCTTACTTCATCTATATACTCTATTCTACTCTCTCTATTTATCTACTCTATACCTACTCTACTCTCTCCATTCTCTTAGAAAACTACTTATTATAGCAAATAAATTATTTACCAATCCCTCCAAATGGTTCTTAAACCAACATTTGAAATCTGCCACCAGTCAAAAATAAGAACGGTTCATGGAATCAAATAATAGTTGAACCAATCATCCAATTTAGATTTGATTGTCAAGTATTTTGATAGTTACAAAAAACTATTTTTATACTATTGAAATGTCAAACGTTTTTCTAAACGAACAATTGACAATAAATTATTATTATTATATATATATATATATATATATATATATATATCGAGCTTCGTAGGTGAATTTGAACTGTAACCTTTAAAGGTTTCGATATTTCTTATAATTTATGTATGGTGAAATAAAAAATTGAATTTGGCATATGCTCCATGTATTGATTCACTGATTGACTGAAGTGGTTCAAGAATTAAGTGAAAGGGAATTATTTTTTAAAAACTTTGTCTAATTCAATTTTTCATGATGATGATGATGATGATGATGATGATGATGATGATGATGATAATGATAATGATGGTTTTTTAACGAATAAGTGGAAAAAAATATTTTTTTACTGTTTAGTAAAATGATGCTCTTTTGTTTTACTATTTTATTATAGAAAAAAAAACTTTTACGAATAAATTATGATATGAATCTAACATTAATTAATTAACTATTAATTGCTAAGTATTTTTTTTTTAAATTCTTAATCAATTTATTAGTTAATTTATAAAAGCGAAATTGTGACTTTTTATTCCTGCTAAAATATTGGTTAAATTTCATTTAATTTAAATATATTAATATTATTATTATTATTATTATTTAAAACAGCAGAATTGAAATTATTATTATTATTATTATTATTATTAGTTTTATCATTATTATTATTATTATTGGTTCGTTAGTGGTATTAGTATTATCAGTTCGTACCATTATATTTTTCATAATAACTTATCATAATTCTTAACTATATATATATATACGAGTGTGTGTGTGTGTGTGTGTGTGTGTATTATATAATATACATATATATGTTACAGTCAAAGTGTGTAACCAGCCATTTCGCGTAATGGTTGAAACTTTTAGTCATTTCGCGAAATGGCTGTTTCACTTGGTCATTTCGCGAAATTACTAAAATCTTTAGCCATTACGCGAAATGGCTGAAATTCTACCTTAGTCATTTCGTGAAATGGCTAAAATGACTTTTGTCATGAATTCATAGAAATAACAAACATCACCATAAAATTGGAAACCTTTATTTAACTAACTAACAATCTGCTAAAACATACATACAGCCACAGGTCCCCCGCAAGGGGGTTCTAAGCTCGTGCTCTTGAGTGCTCTTTGTGCTCGTTTGTACGTGCTTGTTCCTGGAGGTTTCACGTGCGCCCTCCCGGCCCTAGCACCCAAGGATGATGGGGCTCGACCCTGCAGTCCTTGTCATCCTTGGTCTTTTTCCACTTCGACTGTCCCCTCCACCCTTTCTTTTTCCTCTGTCTTTCCTCTCACTTTTTCTTTGTTTTTCCGCTGAGATATGCCCTTTAAATAGAGGCGAATCGGTTCTTCCTGAACTAAAAAAAAAAAAAAATACAGCCACAGGTCTGTTCAAATAAGTGAGAAACACTCTTCAAATACACATTTGAACACATTTGAATTTGAATTTTCAATATAAAGGTTTTAAAAGACTAACTGGGCCTTCATACAGGACATACAGTTGACCTAACCGGGCAAATGATCTTGTACGAAGTGACCAAGGTGGAATTTCAGCCATTTCGCGTAATGGCTGAAGATTTTAGTTATTTCGCGAAATGACCAAGTGAAACAGCGATTTCGCGAAATGACTAAACGTTTCAGCCATTACGCGAAATAACTGGTTACACACTTTGACTTTAACATATATATATATATAGATGATAGATAGAGATAGATAGATAGATAGATAGATACATATAGCTTTGATCATTGAATCATAATATTGTGATTATTTCATAGAATCTCGACCCGAATTTATAACAAGAGGTTTGTAAACATTGTCTGTCTGTCTGTCTGTCGATTTTTGGTTGTTTGCCTTTGTGTGTCTGTCTGTCTGTCTTCGCGTGACATCCTGAACGAAGTCTGAATGAAAACTAATTAAAAAAAAAACGTGGAATTAAATTCCACTAAATGTTTAAAGAAATAAACATAAATGTAAAAAATGTAATTTACTTTGACATGGAATAGTTACCCTTTTGTTGGAATTGAATTTAAATAATATTTAGTCGTTTACGTAGTCTCGAAGATATAATACAGGGTGTTCCATAAGTCCGGTCTCATAGGAAAATTTATTTTAAATTAAATTTACAAAAGTAATATCATTACGACTAAAACAAATGTTCAAATTGATGTCTTGTTTTGGGACCTTTTTGTTTTTTGTTGCAGGTGGAATAACACTAGCTAATGTGCAAGTGAGTTACACTCCTCGGGGGAAAGGCGGAGGCTTTTTCTCGGGAGTGTAACTCGCTTCCACATACTTTTTAAATTTAATTTACAATAAATTTTCCTACGAGACCGGACTTATGGAACACCCTGTGTATATATATTATATATTGTAGCTGTTGATTTACTTTACGGAAACGGAAGTTTTCAAATAAATAATAGAATCAACACAATGGCGGACATTTAATAAATTTATTTGAGGACCCCAAACGTTTTGGTAACACGTAAATTGCCATTTTTCAGTGAAATCCAAAAATAATAAATAATTGAAAGTAGCTTATTTTGGCGATGATCCTCAAAAATAAATTTAAAATGCTTCCACGCGCGATAATAACTGTACTGACTTTAGGATTTTACAATTTTTTTACGTCTTCAAATATAAACTGACAATGAATTTGTAATAACTTATTTTTTAAATTGAGTTTGTGCTAACCAAGTAATATCACCATATCCAAACAACCAACTAGAATAACTACGGATTATTTTTGTTGTTTTTAATAGTCATTTATTTTTTAATAAAGTTATTTATCAACTATGGAGGCAAATGTTGGATTACCTGAAGATCAGGGCCCCCAGCCTTCGTTAGTTAGCCTTATAAGGCTAACTAACGAAAATATTACGACTTTACCTAACCAATCGTTAGTTCAACTGTACGCCATTGACGATTGGTTAGGTTAAGTCGCAATATTTTTGTTAGTTAGCCTTATAAGGCTAACTAAAGAAGGCTGGGGGCCCTGATCATCAGGTGATCCCAAATATTCATTATTTTCCTTTGTATTTCTTCTTAAGTAGCCTTAATAAATTGTATACTTTAAATTTGTGTAATTTATATTGTCTAGTAACTTTAATTTAATTTTTTAACTTTTTAATTTAGAAAAAAAAATTAAAATTAAAAAACAAAAATTTAATTCTGTACTTTTAATTATTTACCATCCTTAGATTCCATCGAATATGGCAAATGTGTTGCCGAAACGTCTGGGCTATTGAAATATATTTATGAAATATTCGCAACTGGTGTTGATTCTGTCATATATATATATATATATATATATATATATATATTATATATATATATATATATATATATATATCGAGTGATTCATAAGTCTGTTACCACTGTAATGGTGAAATATTTTCTCTGTTTCAGATTGTTGATTTGTGAAAATATGGGGTATGGTCAAGGCTAGGGCATAGGGTATATGCAACAAAACCTCGTAATGTCAGTGATTTAAAGAAAGCATTTCCACTGTTAATCTCCAATTGTTTGTAGTTAATTTTTATTCACCATTACAGTGGTAACAGACTTATGAATCACCCTGTGTATATATATATATATATATATATATATATATATATATATATATATAACTGGTAGAAATATACTTCAAATTTGATAAAAAAATACAACAGACACGCGGACACAGACCAATAGACAGATAGTAGTATACATGCATATATTTCCTACATAACCAGTTTTTGTATGGAAAGAGATTGAAAAGAGGAAATCTTTCTCCCCCCCCCCCCCCGTATCCCACGCCGCACGCGCCGCCACCTCCTTTATAATCCACACAAGCTTTATAACGTCCGAGAGTAACTCCTCTTTCAAACCATACAGTCTTTTGCGCAGATGATATAAATTTCAAATTACGCTTCCATTATCGGTGTTGTTCCGTGTTATAAACTTTTATAGTTTGGATCAATCTCCTACTCAATGATCCGCTCCTCAATTCTCAGATGTCGACACTCCCTTTAAATCTGACACTGAACCAAATTGAAAAAACAGCTCTGTCACGTTCGTTCTTCCAATATTATATATATATATAGAGAGAGAGAAGAGAGAGAGAGAGATCTGTACAGATGCAAAGAGATACTCGCATTCAATACAGGCAGATGAACGTGGTCCTGAATATATGTACACTATATATTATATATAATATGTGTGTGTGTGTGTGTGTGTATACACATGTATATGTGCATATATTGCCTGGTATTAATACATTTACAGCCGGTTTGTGAAGAGTGTAAATTTGAAATTGTATATTTGTATCCGAGAATGTTCATTTTACAGTAAAAAATAATCCTGGTACTCTAAATCATCCTGTTACAGGTGTATTTAAAACTAATGTATTGAGAGAGAGAGAGAGAGAGAGAGTGTGTGGTGTGTGTGTGTGTGAGAGATACACACACAAAAAAACTCGAATGGTTAATTTGAACTGTTTAAAATCGTTCTCTTCCGAGAAAGGAACGAATGAAGAAATAATTGAATAAAATAAATACCTTTTCGTTCGAGTAAATCGTTCACTTTATCTCAGCCCATTCGAGCTTCAATTAAAAAAAAATCAATTTCAAACTCTAATTCATTGGAGACCCCTTTTAGGGGAAGAGTTCTTTATCTATTATATCTGAACTTGTTCACTGGGGCTGACTCGCGAATTCAGAACTTGTGTTGGGGAGGGAAAAAGTTAGTATTTGATGCACTTTATATGCTCGTTTTCTGTTCGTTCATTATTGGGACGACGTAGAAAGGAGACTATTTTATTTATTAAAAACTTTTCATTAATTTTAATTGCGCACAAAGCTTTTCATAAAGTCCTTTCAATAACCTTCAATAACAACTCATTTAACTAAAATATATATATATATATATATATATATATATTATATATATATATATATATATATATATTATATATATATATATTATATATATATATATTATATCTATATATATATATATATATTAATGATAATAATAATAATATTTACGTACGTAGAGCCCATAATTTGCTACAGAAAAACATATAAATTTTTAAAAATAACCTCCTGTGGCCAACCCAATTACTTACTAACCAAGCCCGCTTTTCATGTCTGATTAAATTTGCATAATAATGGTCCTTTAAGCTCAAACTCTTTATTGATATCGATTCGAAATGAGGAATTTTGTATTTATTTAGAACTAAAATGAGTTCTAAATCAGAAAAATTAAATCAATTGGTGAGCTCCTCATTTTGCAAAAATGAAAATTTGTTTTTAAGTCAAGACAGTTTGGGCATTTGGAGTATAATAGTTCTTTTGTTGCATTGTAATTGATTTCAGTGCTTATAGTATTAAGGTCTTTCTAATGAACGATTTGTATAGAGTAAATATATATATAGGGTGTCCCCAAAAAAATTATATACTCTTTATAGCATCATATATTTTATAATTTAAAAAAAAAAAAAAAATATGTTGGTATAGCAATTGCCAATGAAAGGTAAATTAGTAATCTAAGTGATCAAAATGTTATAGCGAGTTGTTTGCATATAAAATTTAATTAACTACGCCAAGTGCTCAAAATGTTCTCCAGCGGCATGAATGCACTTTCAACACAACAAAATCGTGTGGTCTGATGAAGCTACCTTCAAGCTGAATGGCACAGTAAATCGACACAACTGCAGGTACTGGTCACTTGATAATCCACACGTTTATGTGGATAAACATGTTAATTTACCAGGATCAACAGCATGGTGTGGTTTATCATCCAGGGGTTTGGTTGGACCATTTTTCTTTAATGGGACAGTTACCGGTGCCGCATATCTCGACATGCTGCGGACAGAAATTATAGCTGCAGTTCGGAAGTTGTTTGGAAACGACGACTTTTACTTTCAACAAGATGGAGCCCCCCCTCATTATCATTGTGATGTCAGAAGGTACCTCGATGAAACGTTGCTTAACCGTTGGATAGGAGGACGAAGAGGAAGCGTTGAGTATCCTCCACGTTCACCGGACTTGACTCCACTTGATTTTTACTTGCGGGGCTACCTGAAGGATGCAGTTTATGGTACAAGACCCGCAACACTCGAACACCTTAAGGATGCAATTAGGGAAAAGTGCGGGACCATCACAGCATCCACATTAGTCCATGTCTGCGAATCAGTTAGTCGACGCATTCAAAAGTGCGTTCATGCCGCCGGAGAACATTTTGAGCACTTGGCGTAGTTAATTAAATTTTATATGCAAACAACTCGCTATAACATTTTGATCACTTAGAACTGTCTTAGATTACTAATTTACCTTTCATTGGCTATTGCTATAACAATATATATATATATATATATATTTTTTTAATTATAAAATATATGATGCTATAAAGAGTATATAGTTTTTTGGGACACCCTGTATATATATTATATAATATATATATATATATATATATACTTAAAATGTTCAGAAGACAGTTGATTCAAAAAGGTTTGGCGTGAAATTCCCTTATGCTTTCTTTCTCCATCTTTTCTGTTGATGAATATCGACAAAGAACTCTTCGTGTTAAGACGACTTTTGAACCGATTGTTCTTGGTTTGGAATTCTTGAAAAAAAAATGTGTATATATATATATATATATAATATACACAGGGTGTCCCATAAGTCCGGTCTCATAGGAAATTTACTTTAAATTAAATTTACAAATGTAATACAGTAGAACTAAAACAAATGTTCAAATTGATGTCTTGTTTTAGGACCATTTTTATTTGTTGCAGGTAGAATAACACGCAATGGCTAATATGGAAGTGAGTTACACTCGTGAAGAAAAGGTCTCGCAAATTTTTTCCTCACGAGTGTAACTCGCTTCCATATTAGCCACTGCGTATTATTTTACCTGCAACCAAAAAAAAAAAGGTCCCAAAACAAGACATCAATTTAAACATTTGTTTTAGTTTTAATGTATTTCTTTTGTAAATTTAATTTAAAATAAATTTTCCTATGAGACAGGACTTATGGGACACCCTGTATATATATATTGATGCGTAAAAGTGCGAAATTACGTGGAACTTTATCACACAGATAAAGATACGGATAAAGATATGGATAGAGTGAAGCAAGTTTGTAAATTATAAAACCATTGTTTTTGTTTTCTTTCTCTGATTTCCCATTGACTGCAGCTTTCTTTGCATAATGTTGGTTGGTTGGTTGGTTTGCTCATTGTATCAGTTGCTCGGAGACACTAGCATACGTTTACCACAGTATGATTTACTTGAGGCAAAATACGGCGCTTTAGAACCCTATTTCATAAATGTTGGTACCAAAAAAAAGCATTCCTCAAGTTCATCTGTAAGAAAATTGATCATACTATTTTATGGGGTAAAAATATTGGCTTTTACCAATATTCAAAAGTTTGCTTTCACGCATTTATGAGAGGATTTTTTGATGAATTTATTGGAAAACCCAACCTGATTGTGGTTTCCCAATAAGTTCACTCAACGACATAAAACCAGATAACGTTAGGGGTACATTTGCCTAAACCAGGGGTTCCCAAACTTCTGAGCTTTTCGACCCTTTGATAAGCTTATAAAGTTATCATCGACCCCAAATCTTGCACACTATTTGAGGGTGTAGAAAATTTTCCGTGGCACCCGTTGCCATTGGTACCTCCTCGGTATGGGCCGCAAGGCCTTTTGAGGTACTTCTTTTCCTTGTAACTCCTGTAACCCAAATTCTCAGTATTTAAAATAACTTTAAATGGAATGAAGTAAAAAAACATCAAAATATAATTAATATTTATTAATCATTATAGTTATACAATTACCATTATTAATAATTAAGTGAAAATTAATAACTGCTAAATAATGTTACAATTAAATCTTCTCTAATGAGATGGATGGGCCTGATGGTCATTAAAAAGGACATGAACATGTAGGTTTGAGAGTTTGAGCCTTAAGTCACCGCGCTCATCGATGTTAAGCCTAGAACTTAAGCCTAGACCCCTAGAATTTTATCGACCCCCTATCGACCGATAGATCTTTATCGAACCCCCCTGCACAATCCTATCGACCCCCCTGCACAATCCCATCGACCCCCCTGCACAATCCCATCGACCCCCCTGCACAATCCTATCGACCTCAGGGGGTCAATATTGACCACTTTAGGAATCCCTGGCCTAAACCTAGATTAGGGGATTACGGTTGCAAATTTTTATGATTAGTTGTGATTTTGAATCGCTACAAAGAGTTTTATACGCTCTCCGTCGTTGTGAGGTTTTGGCAAGTCTTTTATGCCATGAATCGTACTTAACCCTTTGTCGGGTAGTGTGACTTTACTGATTTTGTTCTCTGCTCA
>JAJOZX010001936.1:487500-532500 GCA_023014485.1 Bathynomus jamesi
AATCTAAACTAAATTTATTTTCAAATAACATTATTTATTTAGTTAAATTTTAACAAAATTGTAAATATTTTGCTTAAATTAAAGAAGAACTGTTTTGAATGGATGTTGGTGGTCTAGTTTCTATACATTCAATATCATAGGTCTGGGTTTTTTTTCGATGTTGCAACGTAATGTTTTAATTCCACATCATATAAATGTTTACATTTCGAGTACGTATATACAATATACAGTCTCGGAAGGAAGTTCGCCTAGAAACATTTCTGAAAAGCATAAAAAATTAATAATTGGTAATATTCCTGTTTTCTTTGGATATATAGGGTTGGCGCAAAAGTCGCGTATCATAGGAATTTTCAGTGTTGGATTATAATATATTACTTTTATTTTTTATTTTTTTAGGTAGGGGATGGCTGCGAAATTAACAATAGTCGAGAGGGTGAGCTTGGTTGGTTTTGATGTATGGAATAGCAGGTACAACAAATCGATAAATCTGTACAGAATTTAAATTCTGTACAGATTCATCGATTTGTTGTACCTGGTATTCTGGTATTCCATACACTAAAACCAAGCTCACCCTCTCGTCTATTGTTAATTTCGCAGCCATCCCCTATCTAAAAGAAAAATATATATTATAGTCAACACTAAAAATTCGTATGATGCGCGACTTTTGCGCCACCCTATATATATATATGTTACGGTTTTTTTGCTAAATCAGTTTCTTTGCAAATTCTCCGGTCAGTTTGCAAAGAAACCTAAGCAATAGTAATTTTACAAAATGACCTTAAATGTTTGGTCATTTTACAAAAACAAAAATCGGTCAATTTGCAAAATCACCAATAATCTTGTCGGTGTATTTGCAAAATCTCTTGTTCTAGTACTGTAGAACCTTCTAGCTCCTAACCTAACCTAACATACCTAACCTAACCTAACCTGGCCTAACCTAAACACAATGACACTGTTGGTTACGTTAGGTTAGGTTACGTTAGGAGCTAGAAGGTTCTACAGTATTAGAACAAGAGATTTTGCAAATACACCGACAAGATTATTGGTGATTTTGCAAATTGACCGATTTTTGTGTTTTTGCAAAATGACCAAACATTTAAGGTCATTTTGTAAAATTACTATTGTTTTGGTTTCTTTGCAAACTGACCGGAGAATTTGCGAAAAGACCGATTTCGCAAAAAAACCGTGTCATATATACAGGGTGTACATAAAGTCAGGATCAATTTTTGTGAAGCACTTGGAAATTATATGGAATTCAATCATAAAATGATAAAGTGGTAACATTTATTAAATAATTAAGAGTAGGATTCGACGTGACGCCCATCAGTATCCCTGCACAGCTCAAATCGTTCCGCAGCATTTCTAAACACATTCTGGAGCATTTGCGGGGTTATGTTATCTGCAGGCTGCAGCAGTTCGTATACGTGTACGTAAGTTTTCAAGACTCGTAATCTTCGTCTGATAGACGTGCGATTTGATAAAGCCCCATGCAAAGAAATCTAAAGGGGTTAAATCTGGTGATCTCGCTGGCCAAGGTCTTTTGTTGCTTCCGCGTCCGATCCAGCGATTTGGAAAACGTCCATTTAGATAATCCTGAACAATTTTGGCATAGTGAAAAGGAGCACCATCATGTTGATAGACGACGGGGATAGGATTGTTAGTACCGTCGTCCATCAACATGATGGTGCTCCTTTTCACTATGCCAAAATTGTTCAGGATTATCTAAATGGACGTTTTCCAAATCGCTGGATCGGACGCGGAAGCAACAGACCTTGTGAAGCGAGATGACCAGATTTAACCCCTTTAGATTTCTTTGCATGGGGCTTTATCGAGTCGCACGTCTATCAGACGAAGATTACGAGTCTTGAAAACTTACGTACACGTATACGAACTGCTGCAGTTAACATAACCCCGCAAATGCTCCAGAATGTGTTTAGAAATGCTGCGGAACGATTTGAGCTGTGCAGGGATACTGATGGGCGTCACGTCGAATCCTACTCTTAATTATTTAATAAATGTTACCACTTTATCATTTTATGATTGAATTTCATATAATTTCCAAGTGCTTCACAAAAATAGATCCTGACTTTATGTACACCCTGTATATATATATTTGGTGACAGTAATAACATTTTTAAGATTTTTTTTAAATTTAGGTTTCTAGGCGAACTTATTTCCGAAACTGTAAAGGCAATATATATATACACACTATGTAATAATAATAGGATTAAATAAATAATTTGATTTGAATTATTTACATAATTGAAATTAAGGTTCATTTTCTTATACTTTTATGTCAAAATTGGACTGAATATCCTCTCTGAATTATGCACATATATATCAAATAAAATAGAAGTGCAGAAATAATATGAATATGGCATTGGTCACAGTATATATATATATATATATATATATATATATATATATATATATATATATATATATATTATATATATATACTGTATATATTGTGTATGTATGTTGTTTCTCGGCAACTTTTAAGTCAGAAATACGGAACAAAGTATGCTATACAGTCCAACGGTGTCAGAACTGTGGTATGTGTTTCTGACCGATGGCACTCAAGCTACTGCTAAGTGCTACGTAACAATAACTTATGCATTTTTGCTTTACATGTTTTATTTAAGTGTGCATTGAGTAAACAAACCCGCAGTAAACGCGGGGATGTAGGCAATGCTTTGAAACTGCAGGTGACCACAATTCAACAATGTTCCTTCCTGGCACACGAGAAAGTGTAGAGTGGTGAGGACAAGGGTAACTACTTTCTCGCGTGCCAAGTAGGAGCACTTGTTGGATTGTGGTTACTCGAAATTTCGGAGTATATATATATTGAGTAGTTTAATTAATGGTATGGTAAGTTGTTTTTGTTTTTTTGTTTGTCTTGCTGTACCGAAAAAAATAAATTTGAGAACCTCTAACTCCCCCCCCCCCCCCCGCTCCTAACACACTCCACTGATACATTGAGAAGTTGTAAGATAATGCTACACGCATTCCTTCAATGCTATGTCTTTGCGATTCATGGAATATGATCTCTCCCACTTAGTTTTGACAATCTCCTTACCTCGCCCCTCCAAAAGGAAAAAAAGAAAAACAAGAGTAATTAAGTGGATGTTTAAAAGTAGAAAAGCAACAAGTCACTTTAATAAAAACATTCAACTTGGATGGGGAAATAGGTAAAGAAAATCAATTTATGTGCATAAAGGTCATAAAGTTGGAACCAAAGCTATTTGCATAAATTTTATGTCCTGCCTTTCATCGCTTGTTTCATGTTGAAAAGGTTTAGAAAAGGCAAATAAAGGCAAAAATGTACCCCCCTCCCCTCCCCCCTCCCCCTAAAAAACGAGTCTCTGTTTTTTTTGTCGTTTTCACGTTTTCTCTTCAAATAAAAAATTTTGGGTAATTTTTTGAAAAAAAATTTGTGATAAAAAAAAATTCTCTCTCTCTCTCTCTCTCTCTCTCTCTCTCTCTCTCTCTCTCTCTCTCTCTTATCATTTGTTTTCATGAGGACCATTTTTTCTATGAGATTAGTATTTCCCCTTGAATAAGTTTATTTTCGTTCCGAGGGGTCTTTGGGAGATAGTCAAAAAAACTCAAATAAAGAAAAGAGGATTTAAAAAGGTTTGGAAATTCTCAAAATAATATTTTGGAATATAGTTTCTGAAGTACTTAAAAAAATAGTCATTTTAAATTGTTTACATGACCATAACTATTTATTAGTACTATTAGAAATGCTAATACTATTACTACTTTTAATAATAATACTATACTAAATTATTATTATTTTTATTATACATACACTTTAATATTAATATAAACCACAACCATTTCTTCGTTAGTTCAGCGGACCGCAAACTTTTTTCGGTCGAACCCTGCACCCCTCGTAGATAAACAAATTAGTGCTCTCCCCAACTTCCTTCCTTCTAATAATGTAATTGGTACATAGTTTCGTGAAAGGCAATTTAATTTAAAAATGTATAAAAATATATATATATATATATATATATATATATATATATATATATATATATATATATATGTTCAGAAAGATTGTGAAACTAGTGCTTTCATGACATCTCTGAAATTTTTTAGTAATTTCGCGTAATTACCGTTTCACTCAGACCCAACCTAACCTAACCTGAAGTCCCTAAATGAAATCACGAGTTTCACAATTTTACTGTAACACACACATACACACACACACACACACACATATATATATATATATATATATATGTGTGTGTGTGTGTGTGTGTGTTACGCGTAAACGGTGAAACTGAGAGTCCATTTGCCAAATTCATGAAATAAGCAGTTATTGCTCATTTCATGAAATGCGCAATTTCGCTCTGCCAATTTCATGAAATAGGTAGAGGAAAAACTAAGAATTCAACTGTCAGTTGCAAACTATATATAAAACAAAATATACAAGCAGGTACCCAACCTATTTTGATGCGTTTTGCACGTACGGCGTGGATGGCACGAGCTGTTACAAAGGTTTCCAGTTTTTAGACAGATGCATCTTTTGGTCAGACAGCGGGTTCGGCAGTTAGGTTAGATTAGGTGTGGTTAAGTTAGGTTAGGTTAGGTTAGGTTATGACATGCTTGATATTTTGCGATGATATTTTAGTTTAAATTTAATAAAATGGCAAAAATTCCATTCTGAGACTTCTCAAGGACAGGACAACATCTAAACCAGGGGTCACCAACCTGGGCGGTAGCGCCCACTAGTGGGCTCACATTAAAGGTAATTAAACATTTATTTCATTATTTATTTTATCGATTATGTTGATTTATTCTTTTTGATCTAAGGTGGGCGATAAGCTTTTTTAATTTTCAAAAAATCGTAAAAGTGGGCGGTGAACAAAAAAATGGCTGGTGACCCGATCTAAACGATAAATATTTTTGTCTCTCATAATAGAAAAGAGTAATTATATGCTTACGGCTGCTTAAGCATTTCATAACCACACGTAACCTAACCTAACTGCCGAATCAACTGTCTGACGAAAAGATGCTTCTGTCCAAAAGATAGAAACCTTTGTAACAGCTCGTGCCACCCACTCCATACGTGTAAAAACGCATCAAATTAGGTTCGGTACTTGCCTGTATATTTTGCTTTAATTATAGTTTGCAACTGACAGTTGAATTCTCAGTTTTTCTCTCGTCTTTTTCATGAAATTGGCAGAGCGAAATTGCTATTTCATGAAATAAGCACTGCTTATTTCATGAATTTGGCAAATGGACTGTTAATTTCACGAAATAAGCAGTATTTTGCTTATTTTATGAAATACGCATTTTCACCGATTACGGGTAATATATATTATATATATATATATATATATATATATATATATATATATATATATATATATATATATACACCTTCGATTTCTTTTAATTGAACACTTAATCCTAATAATTATTATATCTTTCACAAATTTGAGAACTTTCATTATCATAAAAAAAAATAAGATAAAAAGTAACTTTTTAGGTTTATTTATGTTTTCAATTCAAGGAAAATAATAAAATAAATAAGAAGTATTTAATAAATGGGTTTAATTAAGTGTTTAGCTCTAACTTATTTTTGTCAGAAATTTAATACCCCCCCATTGGGGACTTGCGCTTCCCCTCCCCCACCTCAGGTTGCGCACCACTAGTTGGTTAGTTCATGGAAGTAAAGCCAAATGTTTTTATTTGTGGATGGCAACATTTAACCTAATTAATTTAACCTAACTTAATTAGACTTAATCTAACCTAACCTAATTAAGACTTTAATATCCTTTTTCCATGATATCTAAGGACTTTCAATAAAAAATATAGCGACACCTATAATGTCGCTACACGCACTTTCCTTTTTCGATAAGCTCCGTGCGTATCCAAAACAGTGTGGCAAATACGTTAGGTAGTCAAGCTCACACACACACACACACACACACACTATCAAAGTAGTGTATGAGTATACATAAATACATCAACTTAATTGTATAAATTAAATATAATTATAATGGAATTTCTGCGGTTTTGGGATGTATTTAATAAAATTTGGGTAAAATTACAGACGGAAATTCAACGTCGTATTTTACGATGCGCTTAATTATATTCAAATGCTTTTACCGAACCTCCTTCATTTGCATTTTAATCTATTTTGATTAGGAAATTTAGGTTTTTTCATTTTCTATACGCTTTCTAGGTGTCCAGTGAAGGGTCATCGGTGTATATGCTGTACAGGGTGGTGGGAGAAAAGTCTTTAAGGATTTTATACATACAGTTAATTTGTTAATAAATACAGTAAATAAATTCTAATATCACTGCAGTGTATGCGATATTTTTCAAGGCAACTATACGAGGCCAGGAATGATCCTAGGCTAGAACAGGAAGGCCCTACGCCCTAGCCCCAGTCAGCGCCATGAGAGTAAGGATGGAATACAACAATGAAGAAAATTTGCGTTTATTTCGAGATAAGTACAATCAACCACCACCAAATGCAACTACTCTTCGATACTGGAAGCTCAAACTTTTGGAAACAGGGAGTCTGGTAAAAGATGGTCCAGGAAGTGGAAGACTAGTAACGACGACAAGAGACAATTACAAAGAAAATGTTCTCGCCAGTTTTCAAGTCGATCCAACAACTTGAACGAGAAAAGTCGCGCAGGAATTGGGTATTTCCAAATTTTCAGTAGCAAAAATATTGAAATCACAGGGGTACCACGATTACAAACCCATTTACTCTCAGCTCATATACGACAATGATTCTGATAGACGGCTGCAGTTTGCTGAAACAATGAGACAAAAGTTCAATAGTGATCCAGATTTGCTTCGAAAAATCCAATTTTCAAATGAATGTGTCTTCGGCCTAACGAGAAAAGGAAACAAACACAACGTTCACTGGGCAAAAAAAAATCCTAAAATACCACTGGGTAAACCCGTTAAAACGGCTACACTAACAGTTTGGACGTGCATTGGTTGTTCAGGACTCGTTTCCTTTGACATATCGAGAAATACGATGGATGGAAAAATCTATTGCCAGGTATTGAGAGACAAAGTTTTGACATAGTTTACTAATGGCGTTGGCAGGAATTGGCTTTATCAACATGATGGAGCGCCGCCACATTACTCTGCAGTTGCCCTTGAGATTCTGGATACGAACTTTGAAGGAAGATGGCTTAGGCGGCGAGGCCCCATCGAGCGGCCAGCCAGATCACCTGATTTAACCCCATGTGATTTCTGGCTTTGGGCTTATTTGCGTGACAAACTCTACACTCCTGGTTTCATCTATCCAAATGTGAATACTCTTCGCTGCAGAATAGATGAAGAACTAAAATGGATCCCACTCGTTATGTTCAGAAGAACAATGAAGAATTTCACAGAGAGAATCCACAAATGTATCATAGCGGATGGAAAACTCCTTGAAGATTAAATTACAGTTTAACAAAATAATTGTATAAATAAAATTCTTATAGACTTTTCCTTTGATTTGTTTCATCATTTGTACACTTATCTGTATAATGTTAACTAAATAGTTGTATGTATAAAAATCCTTAAAGACTTTTCTCCCACCCTATATATATATATATATAATTATATATATATATATATATATATATATATATATATATAAAGAGAGAGAGAGAGGAGAGATAAGTAGGTAAATGGGTCCTTGTAAGTTAAGAAAGTGTGACTGAAATTAGTCAGAGTAGAATTCATCAACTATCCATAGTTGGCTATAGAAGATCGTGTAACGTAAGAGACCCTTCTTTTCTGAAAACCATGAACGCAGTCACAAAAGTGTTGAGTAACTTTTGTAGACGAATGGTGTTCTTCGTTGAGTTCAGATTTCAGCAGTTCACGTGTGGAGGTTGAATGTGGGTGTAAAGCCATTTTGAATTCAACTTTCCATTCCTCAGAGTTTTAAGCCTACTGTGAAAGAAGGTCGGAATAGGTGTTGTAATGTAGGCGGCAATTTAGCCCGACTTTTAAATTTCCGAAGTTCCGTGGAAATCTTGAAGAACCACCTACGTTCAGTATACCAGAAAGCCATCCTCAATTTTGGTCAGTCTATTTCACAAGGATATGGATAAGGATATGTAGTTTTGAATAAAGAAAGGAAGAGAAGACGAGGTATTATATTTCTTCCCTGGTCACTCCAAAGCCCTGACATGAACCCTACTGAGCACCTGTGGGGACATCTAGGTTGGAAGCTGAGAACATACTGTCCACGTCCATCAAATATGAATGAAAACTTCACGGAGGCATGAAGCTAACTTGAACAAAAATGTTAAAATTTCGTAAATTCCATCCCACAAACAGTTAAGACACTTGTAAAAGCAAGGGACGGTTCCACCAGGCACTGAAATTAATTATTTAATTTTTTTGGTTCAGTGCAGTAAAGGAAACATTAAAAAACATCAAAATCTGACTGCACCAAACCAAAAAAATATAACGATTTTACTGATGAAGACTGATAAGGAGTCCTTTTCAAGGATGAGCAAGAAATGGATTTGTTTGGTGCCCACATCAAACCAAGACTCGATCGGAAATTGGTCCCGCAAGATATAAAACCTGTGAAACTTGGAGTGGGGGTGTCCATAGTTGTTTCAGTGGGCATACCCGCGACGGTGGCTTCGTGGTAAAGAGCCGGACTCTTTAATCTGATGCTCTAGGGTTTGTCTCTCGGCTCGGACTTTAGATTTTAGCGATTAAACTACTCATATGGGTCTCCTTCAGCGGAGTAGTGGCTCAAATCCGCGAAAAGCTGTAGGTGCCATGCAATATAAAGTCATATGACCTTATATACTGTAGATGTTACGAAGGAGGTTAAACAACCCCCAAACATTATGTAGTGGGTATGACACTCGAAACGTAAAATTTAACGATACCCTGCAGAAAGTATAATACCATCTTAATTCGTCAAGCCATACAAAGTGGTCAACGCCTAATGGGCTAAATCTTCATTTTCCAACAAGATAACGACCTAAAGCGCATGTTAAACCTTTGCATGAATTACCTGAAACAAAGAAGTCACTCTTTATACTCGGCCTTAAATCAGGCACCCGAAAACAGGCAAGGAAAAAACCGTGTGTGTGTCTACACGTTCCTGAAACCAGGAGAGCAAAATGCTTACATTCCCACTTGTTTTTCGCCATGTTCCAATTCAACTGACCGCGTGACTCGTCCCAACCAATCAACGTCATTCAGTCCTTTCTCGTTAGGCGCTAATCTGTGGCTTCCCCACAACCAGACCTGAACTCAAGCGCCTGGATTCAGATGACAGAAAAAAAGCGTTTACACGCGACTTTTTTTCGGGCATAGTATAAACAGTGACGAAGAGAATGTACTAACTATTATGGAATGGTGTCCACAGTTACCTTACCTGAATCCTATAAGTATTATGGACACTGTTCACAACTGTAAAGAAAAAGGACAATTCTAACACCTCTTCTGATTTGTGGGAATAACAAATCTGGAACAAAATCACTCAAGATAACTCTCTAAATTTATTGAATTATTATCACGAATGGCTGCTGTATTGGCTGCAAAATGAAAGCAAAATATGAAATTATGGTATTCACTCATAGTCCACTTCTTTTATTTCATTTCCTTTTCATTTCATTCGTTCATTTCCTTTTGTATTTAAATTACGAATTATATATAAGGGTGGGGCAAAAGTCTGGCCCCATAGGAAGTTTATAATGGAAAAGAAAATTTCGGCCTACCTTAATGTTTTAATTCAGAAATTACAATAGGTGTTCAAATTGACGTCCACCTTCTTCTAAACACTTTGTAACCCGGTTGACGCAAGACGTTTGCACATTCCTGAGGATGGTAATATTCGTTCTTGTGGCTTCATATTCTGCTGTTATGGTATCCTTTAGCGCCTGTATTGTTCTTGGCCTGTTAACGTACACAACTGATTTAAGATGTCCCCATAAGAATTAATCCAAAGGAGTCAGGTCCGGAGATCTGGGCGGCCATTCAATTGGCCCACGTCGACCAATCCATTTCCCTTGAAATGTTTCTTGCAAAAATTCGCGAACAGCCCTTGCGAAATGCGGCGGAGCCCCATCGTGCTCAAAACCACATATCTCTCCGATGCCGTAATGGTAGTTCATACAATCGAGGCATAAGGAAATTTGTTAACAAATGAAGGTATGATTCACCAGTTTGTCGGGGAAAAAGTATGGGGCAATTATCGTATCTCCCCACATAGCAGCCCATACCATAACTCTTGGGTTGTACTGCGAGCGTCCGTCCTCAATCCAATGTGGATTTCCTTTAGCCCAATATCATGCATTATGTCTGTTGACTGAACCGTTT
Source organism: Bathynomus jamesi (assembly GCA_023014485.1). Taxonomy (NCBI): domain Eukaryota; kingdom Metazoa; phylum Arthropoda; class Malacostraca; order Isopoda; family Cirolanidae; genus Bathynomus; species Bathynomus jamesi. The sequence goes on from JAJOZX010001936.1 coordinate 497,827, forward strand.
AGGTAAAAAATTGCTTCGTCACTGAACAGTGAACATTATACGCTTTTCCAACTGCCTATGTTGCATAAACCACTGACAATACTCCCTACGACGATCTACCAATCTGAAAAAATAAAAATAATTATAGACAAAAATTTTAGTCTGTGAACATAAACCTCCTATGGGGCCAGACTTTTGACCCACCCTGTATATATACACACACACCTGTTAATTATGGTAAAAGTTCAGTGCGTCATTTCCTGAGATGCTTTGGAAGCTGGTTAAAAAGTCTTGGCCCCCTGACAACCAAGCTATTTTCCTTCAGTGTTGAGGGTGTCCCCTATTGGGCCTTTAGTTTGGGAACACTACACAGTCTACCGTTCCTATTTTCCAGTGTTGGTTAGATGTTAATTGGCTTTAGTTTGAGGTTAGATACCAGTTTTTCGATCATTTTTCATATGTAAATTATGGTATATCTCTTTCTCCTTTCCAGCGAATACAGATTTAATTTATGTAGTCTTTCCAAGCAGTTCAGTTATTTGCAGCCGTTAATCTTGGTTGTGAAGTTCCTCTGGACTTCTTCCGATTTATTAATTTCTTTTGTGCATGAGAACGTGAGCAGTGAGCAGTATTCAAATTTTGGTATAAGTGTTTTTAGCAGGTGAATCATTACCTTCTCGTCCCTGCTTTTGAAGGTTCTCAGTAGCTGTCCAGTAAATCATTTTGCTTTGTTTATCGCTATCCTTGAATGTGTGTTTAAAATTTTGCCTCATCGGTCATTATTACCCCTAAATCTTCTACTTTCGTGCTTCTCTGAATTTCCCGTGTATCAGGGGCATAGTATGCTGTCTAAGTTCTTAATTTCTTCCATATCTCAAGAGCTAAAATTTATCGGTGTTAAAATTCATATTATTGTCTTCCGACCATTTGTATATTCTCTTTGTGTCCCTCTGTACGGCTTCCATCTCTCCTGTATTACCGATTTTTCTGCTGATCTTTTTAGCGTCAGCAAAGGATGTTACTATACTGTAACTTCATTGTCTACTTCATTGTCCGTGTCTGACAATATATATACACTCGTATATACAATATATAATATGCAGAAATGAGCTTGTTAAATTCTCAACCTGAGCTCCTGAGAGGAAATCAGTGCGTGCATGAAACTCAAATCGTATTACAAGAAGAGAATTTTTCCTTATTGAGATGTATAGTACGCGTTCGAAAGACTAATCCATAATTTCATTATAACTAAAGTTTAAACGGACCCACTTCGATCCAAGTTACCGTAACCACTTATTACAACGGGGATTTATTGTTGTATAAAATCATTGAACTACAAATATCCGATGAACGTTTGCATTGCATTTAAAGCGGGTTTTAAAAAAGGTTTATACACACACACACACACACACACACACACACATTGTGCGCACCTCCGCATAGGCGAGATACCGAGTTTTTTAAATCCATATATCTAAAAACTAATCAGCCAAACTTAATTTAATCTAACCTAACCTTAGTGCCATCGAACAGAGAAGGGCGTGACAAGTGTTTGGTACGCAGTTGAGGGATCGAAGATTGGTTTTCTGTCAAGTCATTAAATAATGAGGTACTCGCTAATCTAACCTAACCTAATCTAATCAAGAACAATACATCATTTTTATGACAATAAAGAATGTTTCTTGGTTTTTTTAAATAATTTTTTTAATATTCCAAGGTACGGGTGGGGGGTGGGGGGGTTACCTCACATAAACAATTACTCCACTACATCTGTGAATTATCATACACTCGACCTCACTTATACCCAGTTGCCTACGTGCGTGGGCACACACACACACACACACACACACACATATATATATATATATATATATATATATATATATATATATATAGTGTGGGTGTGGGTAATATTGGCTGATTTTTAATATAGATTATGTCATTAATGTAAATATATTTAAAGTTAAATATTTTAAAATATTTAAAATTATTTAATTATTAATTATTAGCAACATAAATATAATTTGTCATTTTACTATTTCACTGAAGACGGGATACTTCGACTCCTGAAACGTCTGAAAATTGCATAAAAATGATCAAAGTAATGGTCGTACTTTTTATTATTATTATTATTATTATTATATTATATATATATATATATATATATATATATATATATATATATATATATCAGTGGCGTGCAGTCAGGATAAGCGGGGCATGCGCCACCTTCCCAGTTAAAGGTCAAATTACAAGAAGTCAGTATATTACTACGGTAATCGAAAAAATAATATAAAGTTATGATGCTTATATATATATATTAATATATATATATATATATATTATAATATATATATATATATATAATATATATATATATATATAAGGATGCTTCGCCCAAAGTGAACAAAAGATGGCACATTTCGCTATTCATATATATACAAAATGGTTGGGAAAAAAAAGTAGAAATTTTCAATACTGTTCCAAAATTTTGTGAATGGATCTTCTACTTACTCTTTTGTTTTACAAATAAAAAAAAAAGAACGTCCAAAACTGGTTCCCCCAATTTGTCTACTCGCTCTACCCCCACCCCACCTTCATACCCTCGTCTTTTTACTGCACTCTCCCTCCCCCCGCCGAAAAAACACTTTCGAAATGAGTGCGAATCTAAATATATTTGTTTGGAATGTATTCCGAGCGCACAAAATGAACTCCCGGGAATTATTTGATATTCTTTATATATTAATTCCATGAATTATATATTACTGCTCGCACGTAGAGGAAATTGACAGTAACAACCAAATGCGTTTAGGGTTATTTTCCTATACGCCGACTTTTGTTATTGGATTTTCATCCCCTGATTAATTGTAATAACATCATTTTTAATGTAATTGTTTTATTATTGATAACAATAAATTTCATGAATAGGTTTATTTATTCTCTCTCTCTCTCTCTCCTCTCTCTCTCTCTCTCTCTCTCACTCTCTCTCTCTCTCTCTCTCTCTCTCTCAGTAATTTAAGACTATACATCAGTGTTAATTCTTCTACAAAGATAAATTACTTTTAATAATAATTTTAGGGTAAATCGTGAGACTGGAAAGGCGTACTGAATTTCCAGTCTCACCACGTGGTTCTGAAGCCATTCCTCGTGCCTCGTGCTTAAACTGTAGTGAGTTTATAATTACTAAGTTTAAATATCTCTGTTTAATTAGTTTTGTAAAAAATATTAACTGCCTTTGTGTTATTTTTAATTTAATTCGTTTTAATAGAAATTGTAGTCCAAATACATCGACTGGACAGGCCTATTGTACTTGTCTCACCATAAATAAATGCAAAAAACTTCACTTTTTTACGTGAAGGTCAAAATATGAGAATAAAAACCCACTCTAATAGACAGAGTTTATTTCCACGACAGTTTCGACGCCCACTGGCATCCTCCTCGGGTGGATACAGAAACACAAATGAAACAAAACAAGAGGGAAAAAACAGTTCAGGGATCGACCGTTAAGAAATTCGCACCTAGGTTGGATTCCATTCTCTCGAGACAGGAGGGGCATTTTCATTAAGTACATTCGCACAAATTTTAAAACTATCTTCCTGTTCTAAACATACAGATTCTATTATTTTTTACATAATTATTACATTTATAATTAAATTTGTTACATTTAATATTGCATAATATTAATTACAGAAATTATAAATTTATTATTACATTGGTTATTACATTGTTGTTTATTATACAGAAATTATAAACCGAAAAACGAATGAAAAAGGCGATTAGGAAATAATCCAGAGACCATTGAGAAATTCGCACCTAGGTTAGATATCGTTCTCCCCGAAACCAGAAGGGCATTTTATTACAGGGTCAGCTTATAACTACATTTCCACAAATTAAAAATATCTTCTTGTTCTATACATACAGATCCTAATGTTTTGACATAATTACTGCATATATTTATTTCCACATTAATTACTTCCATTATTACATTTACTAAAGCGAGTAAGGAAACATTCCAATCCAGAGACATTTAAGAAATTCACACTTAGGTTCGAACACGTTCCCACGACTCCGTAAGGGATTTATTGACCAAGAATCTCATTAAAGGGTCTAACTTATAAGTACCTTCGCACAAATTAAAATTATCTACTTTTTCTATACACACAGATTCTATTATTTTTCAGTTTGACATAATTATTACATTTATAAAGTACCTTACTTGATTCCCAATCTATAGCATGATTATTTTGGCTAGCGTGATAAAAATGGCATTATTAGTATTACAACTTCTGAAGGCATATTTGTGTTCTTTGATACGGTTTCATATTTCTTCCAGTTTCTCCCACGTATACTAAATCACAACTTTTACAGGAATGTGTAGACACAGGCTTGTTCCTCTTTTGCAACGTTATTCAACCAATTTACTTTTCACGGTAGACGAATATTGAAACGCCAAAGCAAACTTAAATTCTTTTCGTCAACGGTTTTTACTCTTTCTAAGCCGGCAATGTAAGGCAAACTCACATATTGTTTTTGGTTAACTGAAAGTTCCCGAGGGGCATAAAAAGATTTTCTGGCTTTAAAATACGCCTTCTGATAAACCACTCAGGATATTTTAAATCCTTAAAAATGTTCCAAATCTTTGAATTTTCCGGATCCAGCAAATGTGGGCTACAAATCCTGAGTGCTCTTAGAAACATGGAAGAAATAATTGAGCTTTTTAACCCCTTCATCATGATATGAAAAATAATGAATGTACGAATTACAATGAGAAGGTTTTCTATAGACCGTGAAATTGGGCTTTCCGCTTTCGTTAATGACCAAAACATCTAGAAAAGGTAATTGTTTGTCGTTCTCCCATTCATATTTAAATTTAATAGAGGGAACAAGATATTTAATGGCTGAAAGAAAGTGTCAAAGTTGTTCCAGTGGTCAGGCCAAAATGATGAAAATATCATTACATAACGAAACAAATTAGATTCTGGGACATATTGTTTGCAACAAATTCCGACTCATAATACTCCATATATATGTACTCAGTATTGGGGATAAAGGGGACCCCATTCCCATACCAAAACGTTGCAAATAAAATTCTTCACCGAAGGAGCAGGCATTATTGGTGACACAGAGTTTTATCAGTTCTAAAAAATACAGATGTGGGCATGCCTAGTTCTACGTTACATGTTGGCAATTTCTATCTAAAAAACTAAGTACATCATCAATGGGAACTTTCGTAAACAAGGACTCAACATCAAAACTTATCATTCTTCCCGTTTTAAATCTAAGGACATAACTTTGTTATAAAGTCACAGGAATTAGTGATGGCGAGCCTGAAAATTTACCAACTAATGGGGATAATTTATCTGCAAGAAATTTAGATAACCTGTAATTAAAGGAACCCCTGTGTGAAATAATGGGACGGAGTGGTATATTAATCTTATGGGTTTTGGGTAGGCCGTAAATGTGGGGGAGTTTGGGGTTAATCTGTAGAAATCTTTTAGGATCAATCGCCGGGACATCTTTTAATAAGTTCCTGATGGTTTTGTTGAACTCGGCAGAAAGACGCTTTAGGGGGGACGATCTCACTTTGGTGTAGGTGAATTCATCACTAAGTAACGCTTCCATTTTTTGTTTATAATCACACTTGTCCAAAATAACCACAGTGTTACTTTTGTCCGCTTTAGTGACAAATATTGCTTCATTCTTCCTGAGCTTGTCTAAAGCTAACCGGAATCTTTTGGGAATAGAGTCCAATGAGTTGAAATGTTCCAGAAACTTGCTCAGAATCAAACCATTTAAACACGGAATATCCACCCTGGAATTAACTACGGAAGACACAAAATCTAAAACAATGTTTTTATCGGGTTTAAGCGCAAACGACAGCCCTAAATTAAGAACTTCCTTTTCGGATTTGGACAAGACATATGTCGATAAATTTAAAACGGAACCTTCCACCGCACACTTTGACCAAGCACTTTCATCACATAAATAGGATAGCTTTCTGTTAAGTCGTTGTTCAGTGCGTCTAGTCTCCACGTCGCATTTATAATCTGCAGTTTCAAACAGCGCCACAAGTAGTTCACACGACACATGCGATTTAAGGACGCGTAGACAATTTCTTAGTTTGAAATACGTATGGTCAATTTCTCTTTTAACACGTGGAATACGTTCCTTCAAAATTTCCCTGGCAAAATTCGGAAACGGTGTATGGTCCTTCCTGAAGGTAAACGGTATCAAGGACTTCGGGCACACTTGCTCCACTAAACACTCTTGCAGGAACTTGAGTTGCAGCTTCTTGGTCTTCACAGCCACTAGTGTTTTTTTCATATAGACGATAGGAAGATATAAGTTGGGGAAAGGTGACTAAGAAGAAGGCGAATAGATGGCGTCTGATCGTGGGATCCATAATAAATGCAAAAAAATGCAAAAAACTTCACTTTTTTTACGTGAAGGTCAAAATATGAGAATAAAAACCCACTCTAATAGACAGAGTTTATTTCCACGACAGTTTCGACGCCCACTGGCATCCTCCTCGGGTGGATACAGAAACACAAATGAAACAAAACAAGAGGGAAAAAACAGTTCAGGGATCGACCGTTAAGAAATTCGCACCTAGGTTGGATTCCATTCTCTCGAGACAGGAGGGGCATTTTCATTAAGTACATTCGCACAAATTTTAAAACTATCTTCCTGTTCTAAACATACAGATTCTATTATTTTTTACATAATTATTACATTTATAATTAAATTTGTTACATTTAATATTGCATAATTATTAATTACAGAAATTTACAGGGATTTATTGACCAAGAATCTCATTAAAGGGTCTAACTTATAAGTACCTTCGCACAAATTAAAATTATCTACTTTTTCTATACACACAGATTCTATTATTTTTTCGTCTATATGAAAAAACACTAGTGGCTGTGAAGACCAAGAAGCTGCAACTCAAGTTCCTGCAAGAGTGTTTAGTGGAGCAAGTGTGCCCGAAGTCCTTGATACCGTTTACCTTCAGGAAGGACCATACACCGTTTCCGAATTTTGCCAGGGAAATTTTGAAGGAACGTATTCCGTGTGTTAAAAGAGAAATTGACCATACGTATTTCAAACTAAGAAATTGTCTACGCGTCCTTAAATCGCATGTGTCGTGTGAACTACTTGTGGCGCTGTTTGAAACTGCAGATTATAAATGCGACGTGGAGACTAGACGCACTGAACAACGACTTAACAGAAAGCTATCCTATTTATGTGATGAAAGTGCTTGGTCAAAGTGTGCGGTGGAAGGTTCCGTTTTAAATTTATCGACATATGTCTTGTCCAAATCCGAAAAGGAAGTTCTTAATTTAGGGCTGTCGTTTGCGCTTAAACCCGATAAAAACATTGTTTTAGATTTTGTGTCTTCCGTAGTTAATTCCAGGGTGGATATTCCGTGTTTAAATGGTTTGATTCTGAGCAAGTTTCTGGAACATTTCAACTCATTGGACTCTATTCCCAAAAGATTCCGGTTAGCTTTAGACAAGCTCAGGAAGAATGAAGCAATATTTGTCACTAAAGCGGACAAAAGTAACACTGTGGTTATTTTGGACAAGTGTGATTATAAACAAAAATGGAAGCGTTACTTAGTGATGAATTCACCTACACCAAAGTGAGATCGTCCCCCCTAAAGCGTCTTTCTGCCGAATTCAACAAAACCATCAGGAACTTATTAAAAGATGTCCCGGCGATTGATCCTAAAAGATTTCTACAGATTAACCCCAAACTCCCCCACATTTACGGCCTACCCAAAACCCATAAGATTAATATACCACTCCGTCCCATTATTTCACACAGGGGTTCCTTTAGTTACAGGTTATCTAAATTTCTTGCAGATAAATTATCCCCATTAGTTGGTAAATTTTCAGGCTCGCACATCACTAATTCCTGTGACTTTATTAACAAAGTTATGTCCTTAGATTTAAAACGGGGAAGAATGATAAGTTTTGATGTTGAGTCCTTGTTTACGAAAGTTCCCATTGATGATGTACTTAGTTTTTTAGATAGAAAATTGCCAACATGTAACGTAGAACTAGGCATGCCCACATCTGTATTTTTAGAACTGATAAAACTCTGTGTCACCAATAATGCCTTCTCCTTCGGTGAAGAATTTTATTTGCAACGTTTTGGTATGGGAATGGGGTCCCCTTTATCCCCAATACTGAGTACATTATATATGGAGTATTATGAGTCGGAATTGTTGCAAACAATATGTCCCAGGAATCTAATTTGGTTTCGTTATGTAGATGATATTTTCTCATTTTGGCCTGACCACTGGAACAACTTTGACACTTTCTTTCAGTCATTAAATAATCTTGTTCCCTCTATTAAATTTAAATATGAATGGGAGAACGACAAACAATTACCTTTTCTAGATGTTTTGGTCATTAACGAAAGCGGAAAGCCCAATTTCACGGTCTATAGAAAACCTTCTCATTGTAATTCGTACATTCATTATTTTTCATATCATGATGAAGGGGTTAAAAGCTCAATTATTTCTTCCATGTTTCTAAGAGCACTCAGGATTTGTAGCCCACATTTGCTGGATCCGGAAAATTCAAAGATTTGGAACATTTTTAAGGATTTAAAATATCCTGAGTGGTTTATCAGAAAGGCGTATTTTAAAGCCAGAAAATCTTTTTATGCCCCTCGGGAACTTTCAGTTAACCAAAAACAATATGTGAGTTTGCCTTACATTGCCGGCTTAGAAAGAGTAAAACCGTTGACGAAAGAATTTAAGTTTGCTTTGGCGTTCAAATATTCGTCTACCGTGAAAAGTAAATTGGTTAGGAATAACGTTGCAAAAGAGGAACAAGCCTGTGTCTACAGCATTCCCTGTAAAAGTTGTGATTTAGTATACGTGGGAGAAACTGGAAGAAATATTGAAACCCGTATCAAAGAACACAAATATGCCTTCAGAAGTTGTAATACTAATAATGCCATTTTTTATCACGCTAGCCAAAATAATCATGCTATAGATTGGGAATCAAGTAAGGTACTTTATAAATGTAATAATTATGTCAAAAGAAAAATAATAGAATCTGTGTGTATAGAAAAAGTAGATAATTTTAATTTGTGCGAAGGTACTTATAAGTTAGACCCTTTAATGAGATTCTTGGTCAATAAATCCCTTACGGAGTCGTGGGAACGTGTTCGAACCTAAGTGTGAATTTCTTAAATGTCTCTGGATTGGAATGTTTCCTTACTCGCTTTTAGTAAATGTAATAATGGAAGTAATTAATGTGGAAATAAATATATGCAGTAATTATGTCAAAACATTAGGATCTGTATGTATAGAACAAGAAGATATTTTTAATTTGTGGAAATGTAGTTATAAGCTGACCCTGTAATAAAATGCCCTTCTGGTTTCGGGAGAACGATATCTAACCTAGGTGCGAATTTCTCAATGGTCTCTGGATTATTTCCTAATCGCCTTTTTTCATTCGTTTTTCGGTTTATAATTTCTGTATAATAAACAACAATGTAATAACCAATGTAATAATAAATTTATAATTTCTGTAATTAATAATTATGCAATATTAAATGTAACAAATTTAATTATAAATGTAATAATTATGTAAAAATAATAGAATCTGTATGTTTAGAACAGGAAGATAGTTTTAAAATTTGTGCGAATGTACTTAATGAAAATGCCCCTCCTGTCTCGAGAGAATGGAATCCAACCTAGGTGCGAATTTCTTAACGGTCGATCCCTGAACTGTTTTTTCCCTCTTGTTTTGTTTCATTTGTGTTTCTGTATCCACCCGAGGAGGATGCCAGTGGGCGTCGAAACTGTCGTGGAAATAAACTCTGTCTATTAGAGTGGGTTTTTATTCTCATATTGTCTCACCATGTTTTTCTAAGCTGAGACCATACTTCCAGTTTCCAGTTATTCGTGTTGATTCATCCTTCTTTTGTTTTTGAATCTACTATAGTGTAGTTTTAGTCTAAATATAAACCTACTTTACTATTTTAGTTTATTAGCGGTGCTGGCTAATCGTTTCTAACCTACAGTACTTTAATGCTTTAGTATTTATATCTTAGTTTTTATTTAATTATTTCAATGAAATTAACTTAAGTAATCTTTATTTACATGAAACAACTTATTTATACAAGGTTACAAAATCAACAAAAGTATCACTCTGAGTATTTCAAAAGCATTTCTAAAATCCACTGTATAGGTATCATCGATATTTCTTCAGTTTTTATTTGGTTATTTTTTCCCCACATTACTACTGAAGACTCTTGTTCCGGTGTGCCTGGCACGTATTTTGTTTGGTGTACCTCGTTTGTGAGACTGTATCAGTACTAGAAACATTAATTTACTGTCCATAGATTGGAGTTAAAGTAAACCCGAGTATTTAGTATGGCTGATAATAGTAAAAATGGCCCCACTACCTTTAAAGCACACCTGTTACTGGTGTAGCACGAAACACTGGGCTTCTTTGTTCGGAGTTAACTCTGTGAACGATGTCTTCAGTGTCACTTCGTTTGTCCTGTAAATTAAAAGAGAACAAGGATAAGGAAATGAATCTTCTTAGGGACATGGTTAATAACTTGGAAAGTGTCTGAAGTGTCTGATCTACGAATTTAAGTAGCTGTCGACCATCAGAGCCCGAAGAACTGAGACTTTGGTGGCTGACAGTTACAGCGACTTTGACTGCAAGATTGTTAAAGTAGAACAGTGACTCGCTCTGTTATCCAATGAGATCGATAATTATTTGCCCCGAGCTGAAAGTGTTAATAAAGGCGCCGTTGTAACAGAACAAGTAGACGGGGATTTCCGGACTGCGTATACCGAGCAATCATCAAGACCCAGACAGGGCGTGCAGAATTCCCCCGTCAGTAAAATAGACGTCCATGTTACAGAGCGTTAGAGACGGGTTTTCGTCCTGTTCCTCAAAGACCGTGCAGAATTTTCCCAACATTAGACTAGAAGATAAATACGAGCTTCTCTCAGACCGTGAAGAAGAGTCTATTCTCTTAGGGGACTCCCCGATTCGTGAACAGGCGCACTACTTTGCAAAGAAAAATATTTCGAAAAGGAGGGTCAACTGCTTTCCTGTAGCAAAGGTTGATAAAGTAAGACGGGAGTTAGAGGTAACTAGAACACGGGACAAACGTTTATAATAATAGTGGAGGCCGTTTCGAACAATGTGTTTCAGAAGGGACCCGCTGGGCACTCGGGGTGGAAAAATTATGGCAGAACTTGATGAATTAACGAACACAATACGGAAAACTGACCGAGGTATCCTGATTGAAATCCTGCCTCGCTTAAAAACAAACGATGTGACACTGAGTAAGTCCATTGCGATAAACAATAAACTTAAAACGTTAAGTCAGGGTAAAGGTATTCAATTTCTTGACCTGTGGGACAGCTTCATTGGGGGAAAAAAAAGTTGTTTACAGCTGACGGAATAAACCTAAGTACTCGAGGCAAATCAAAACTAGGGAATTTAATCCATCTCAACGTGTACAACGTTCTAGGTAAATTTCTCGATAAACATACTCGAGTAGGGCCGTCGGCAAGTGGGTATATTCATGTAGCGCCACCGGTAACGAATAAATTGGGGTAGTGCAGCCGGTAAATGACTGATGGGATAACGCCGCCGATAGGCGAAATACATGGGGTGGAACTACCGGCAAGCGAGCTCACTCAAGTTTTGCCATTGGCAGACCAAACAGATGGGGGTAGACTCTCTGACCGACGAGACAAAAGAGTCTATTCGAGCAATAACGAATGATTGTGTCTGTATCTGAAGACGAGTCTATCTCAGTAACACTGTTGGGAAACGAGGCTATGCGATAGTGGCTGAACTTGCCCAAACACCCTAAAATTAGTTTAGTTTAACGCAAGTTCTATTAGGAATATGTTTGACGAATTTAAGGCTTCAGTTACTATTGAAATTATGACGTCATAGCGATGACTGAAAGTTGGATACACACGTCTACACGAGACTTTGAAGGGGAGTTTCAGTTCAGGGGTGACAGGACACAGGGAAAGGGGGATGTAGTCCTTTACTTTAGGAATTATTTATACCCTGTGAGAAAACTCCTCAACTCTGCTTGCGAAATCATTCGGGACGAGCTCAATTTACAAAACGAGTCTCTGCACATAATATTAGTATATAGGAAGCCTCACCAGTCTGCAGATTTGGATCACGAGCTTTATAATATTCTCGGTCAAATCATAGAGGAAAAATTGGCTTTAATTATATGGGGGACTTTAATCGTGGTAGGATAAACTGGGAATCTAAATCTGCCGATGTAAAGGGTAACAGGCTCCTTAGCTTCGTAGACGACCACTTTCTGATCCAGTAGGTGGAACCCAAGAGAGAAATATATTATACTTGATAATAAGTACAGAAGACAACCTGATATCCGATCTGGCTGTCTGCGAGCCCTAAGGCGACAGCGACCATAACCTAATCCCTTTTAATGTTAAATTACCTGTATTTAAATTATTAAATTCCACTCAGCAGCTAGACTTTTGCAGAGCTGATTTTACTGGCCTCAAGGAAAGCCAAAACGTTCTGATGTGAGTGAACACCAGTGACGTAGAAGACGTTTGGCAGACATTTAAAGATGCGTTCATGGAAAAACAGAGCACGTTTGTTCCTCTCAAAATTCCGCTAAATACCTCCTCTTGTGATCCGAAGTGGTTCAACAACGATATTAGCTTCGCTATAAAGGAGAGAAATAAAGCGTACAAGCAGTGGAAAGGGACCTCTGATTATAGGCATTTGCGAAATTTTATGGTCCTTCGGCGGCGAGTTAAAACACAGATTAGAAAAGCGAAACTTGTAGAAGAACGTAGGGTTGCTTCTGTTTGTAAATTGAATCGTAAAGAAATTTTCAATTATGCAAATAGTAGAAAACCAATTAAAAACAGCATAGGTTCTATCAGAGATGTGACAGGGAAACTAAAATATAGCAACCGTGCTGAACCGTTTTTTTTCGTATCAGTTTTTACCAAAGAGACATATCCCTGCAGCTAAAATTCTCATTAGAGGAGATGGTTCGAACTTAAACAGTACTGTATTGTTTGTTCTCGGATGGAATACTGTTCGCCTTGAATAAAATGAGCGCCTGTAAATCGTTGACTTGCCAATGTTTCTAACAAGTCTCCTGCGCTATGCAGGGTCCCATGTAGGGTTGACAGATTTTGTCCCACAAAATGCGGGACAAAATTTTTCTAAGTTTTTTTTAAGACAAACTTTTTTTTCAAATTGAAACGATTTCTTCAACGGTTACAACAAACAAAATTAGAAATTTTTTATTAAAACAATGCTTAATAATGCTTGATTTTTTGATCAAATGGCAACCCAAGTCCCATGGGAGTGGAAGCTGGCCAATGTAACAACCATCTTCAAAAAAGGAGACAAAGGAAGGAAGCACCTGTCAACTACAGGCACATTAGCTTAACATCCGTTGTAGGCAAGCTTTTGGAAACAGTAATTGGTGCGAGAATGGTTGATCATTTGGAATCGCACAACCTTTTAACCGATTCCCAGCATGGATTCCGTCAGCATAGGTTCTGCCTGACCAGCCTCCTGATATTCTTCCACAACATGTTTTCTGAATATGATCACTCCATGGCAGTAGACTTAGTGCATTTGCATTTCAAAAGAGCCGTTGACAAAGTGCCACATAAGCGGCTTATGACAAAGGTAAGGGTCCTCGGTATAACGTATTGTGGCCGCATTAATTGAACACTCGCTCAGCGATAGGTAGAAGCGGGTGGTAATAAATGGTGAGCTCTCAGGATGGGCATCAGTAACAAGCGGCATCCCACAGGGTCGGTACTGGGACCACTTCCATTCATTATTTATATAAACTATATAGACACCATATCGAAATTTGCTGACAACACGAAAGGTGTCTTGAATATTCAGAACGACCTAGATCGGCTCGCGGATTGATCGACCACTTGGCAAATGCCTTTCAGCGTAGACCAAATGCAAAGTAATGCACAGTGGGTGCCGAAATCGATTTGCAACTATTAACTACACCACGAGCAGGAACTTGCAACGAACAACGGTCGTGTTTTCCAAACACTGCGTTGAAGTTGTTGAAAAGAAATGTAATAAAATATTAGGTTACATTAAGAGGCAGTTTGCGCACCGAAGCAAAAAAGTTATTCTCCCTCTCTTATAACCCTTTGAGGACCACGGGACATATGTGTCCCAGCGAAATAATAATGTAAATTGTACAATGATGCAACGTTTCTACAAATACATCTAAATGTTTATATAGGTATCGTTTAGTTGTTGGAAAATTAACCTCAAAATGGGTCATTTAAGTGACTATAGTTACTAACATATCTAACTGTGAATACCAATAACACCTAAACTTTTAAGTTCAAAGAAACGTATACCGGTCGTCAAAGGGATAACGCGTTGGTTAGGCTGCTTCACCTCGAATACACCGTGTAAATCTGGTCCCCATCCCTCAGAAAAGACATTCAAAGGCTCGAGAATTTACAGCTAAAGCGACAAAACTAATCTCGGCCGTTCGTCATAAATCCTACGGTCGTAGGCTCGCTAATCTTAAACTTGTATTCCTTAGAAAAGCATCGGCTCAGGGGCTTCAGGTTTTTATTAAACTTCTGAATAGGATCGACAACGTCGACTATTCTAAACTTTTCACAATAAACTCGAAATAACGGTTGCAAACTTGAACCCAAACGGTTCAGTATAAATATTTGCGGTAACTTCTTCACGTATAAGATTGTCAGTCATTGGAATAGGCTTCTTCCTTCCGTCAATGCGTTCAAAAACAATCTTGATCAAGTATTAGACGATATCCTCGAGTACATCGACATTCGAATGTGTGAATGATGTTTGCGTATAAAATTTCTCGGCATCTTTTCCAAACCCACCCACCGTGGGCAGGGGGCATGGGAAGGAAGGGAGAGCCGCCTTGTTTTTTTGTACTAACTTCTCTTCCTATGAGGTGTAGGCTATAGCAGCTCCCTCATTTCCTTCTAACACACACACTCTCTCTCTCTCTCTCTCTCTCTCTCTCTCTCTCTCTCTCTCTCTCTCTCTAGTGTTAGATGTACCGCGACAGTCGTTGCTCATAGAATAGACAAACTGAGCGCGTTTAAGGCTCCTGGGCCAGACCAGTTTCTCCCCAGTGTTTTGCGAGAAGTGCGCGACCAGGTGGCTCCCCACCTGGCTACAGTCTTCAACAAATCGTTGGTGATGGGCCAGGTGCCTGGTGACTGGAGGGAGGCCAACGTGACCCCTATCTTTAAGAAAGGGGATCACGAAAGTCCAGGGAACTATCGTCCTATTAGTCTCACTTCAGTTGTAGGTAAATTATTAGAAAGGATAATAGCTGATAGAATCGTTGACCATTTGGATTCCTACAAGCTGCTTGGGGACTCCCAACATGGGTTTAGACGGCATAGGTCGTGTCTCACCAACTTGCTCGAGTTTTTCCACGTCATGTTGAGTGAGTACGATAAGAGTAGGGCGATTGATATACTTTATCTCGACTTTCAGAAAGCCTTTGATAAGGTACCTCACCGCCGGCTAATGGCGAAAGTGCGCGCGCTGGGTATCGGTGGGGAAATAGGTAGGTGGATTGAAAACTGGCTGAGGAATAGGCGGCAGAGGGTGGTAATTAAAGGGGCTAGTTCGGGTTGGGCCTCGGTCACTAGTGGGGTTCCTCAGGGTTCCGTTTTGGGGCCACTGTTGTTTACCATTTACATAAATGATATCGACGGTGGCATCGTCAGTCGGATCGCCAAATTCGCTGATGACACCAAGCTTGGGGCCAATGTTGGGACGCCCGAAGCGATCGAGGAACTGCGTGCGGACCTAGGTAGGATAGGAGAGTGGTCCGAAAATGGCAAATGCCGTTTAACTTGGGTAAATGCAAAGTGATGCACATTGGCTACGCCAATCCCAAGTCGGACTACTCGATGTTGGGCAGTAATATCGAGGTGACTGATTTAGAAAAGGACTTGGGTGTGCTAATTAGCAGCGACCTTAAGTTTACGAAACAGTGTGTAGAGGTGGAAAAGAAAGCCCAGAAACTATTGGGTTATATCAGGAGGCAATTTCAGTTTCGGAACAAGGAGATTGTGCTCTCACTGTACAATTCCCTTGTTCGGCCGTACCTGGAGTATGCTGTGCAGTTCTGGTCGCCCACCCTCAGGAAAGATATTGAGAGGCTGGAGCGAGTGCAGGCGAGGGCCACAAAGTTAATCCCTTCCTTTAGGCATATGGGCTACAATCGACGGTTACGCGCCCTGAACTTGTTTTCGCTTGAAACTCGGAGGCTGCGCGGTCAACTGATCGAGGTTTTCAAGCTCTTACGAGGGTTCAACGATGTCGATTTTAGAAGTATGTTTAGTTTAAATGATAACCCAACTCGCAACAATGGTTGGAAGTTGGATTGAAACGGTTTAGGACTAGTGTGTGTGGGAATTACGTTACGTATAAGATCTGTGACACATGGAACAGGTTACCTTCGGAAGTTGTGAACAGTTCCTCTGTGGATCAGTTCAAGAAAAGGTTAGACGAAATCTTGCACACTATTTGAGTGTGTAAAGACATTTAGGACCTCAGTCTGCGGAAATTTCTTTTCCTATAAAATAGTTAATATCTGGAACCAACTTCCCTCAGAGGTTGTTTCCAGTGAAAGTGTAAATCTGTTTAAAAATAGGCTAGACAAAGTACTGAACACACTCATAGTTTAAGATTAAAACCTCAGAAAACTCTGCAGGAGTTCGCTTGCTCGGTGTCTCTGTGAGCAAGCTAAATATAGAGCTATTTATATATCTCCACTTTCCTGTAAAATTTCCTTGGCTACTTTTCCAGGGTCAAGGTATTTTCTTCAACCTTTTTCCGTACCTGCCTCTGGCAGGGAGGGAGCGGAGGGTGGGGAGAGAGCCTTCTACTTTTCTATCCAGTTTTCTACTACTGCTAGGATAGTTGAAAGAAAAATAAACTTTTACAAAGTTTTCCCTGGCACCCGTTGCCATTGGTATCTCCTCGGTATGGGCCGCAAGGCCTTTTGAGGTACTTCTTTTCCTTGTAACTCCTCCTTGTAACTCTCTCTCCTCTCTCTCTCTCTCTCTCTCTCTCTCTCTCTCTCTCTCTCTCTCGGGGAAGGAAGAAATGGATAGGTATGGTACAATATTATAGTTTGAATCAATGTTGCCAATACCAGGTTGACTGTGAGCGCACTGTAAATCCTCTCCGCTCCGTCTTCTTTAAAACTGAGAGTCTAAACGAGTTATAGGGTTACAAAGACCCTAAGATCCACTCTAGGCTAGTCCAAGAAGGAAGTAGAAAAGTTAGAAATAGCAATAAAAAAAATAAATAAAAACTTATACCACGCTTACACTTACAGACGTGTAAAGCTTTCACACAGGAATGGTACAGTAATAATACTAAAGTACAGAACAGAGAAGGCTCTCTCTCCCTCCTCCGCCAGACAGAAAATAGTGGTGAAAGAAGATATATAGGAAAGTAGGAAAAAGTATAATAAAGAGAGTAGCTTCAGAGTTCACTCAAACCATGAGTACACTTATATCATGTACTCAGTTACCACCCATTAGAAGACAGCGAAATATAAAGGATAGCATAAATACTAAATTAATATTAACTTAATCTAATCTACACCACGCGTGTTTTTATGGTTTTTTTAGGCGTATCCTACGCTATAATTAATAAAGTATACGAGGAGTAAACTTTTAATTTATCAAAAGTAGATCTAAAAGTTCTCCTCTTTACATGAAAGGTAATCTCAAATTTAGAAAAAACGCAAATTACGCTTTTAGGGATTAAACCGAGCTTTTCGCTCAGCTTTATGTGTGTACTTTCAACCTATTAAACTACTTCTAATACTCTATATTCAAATTAACGAGATAAATGGGGGAAATTTATTTTCATTCTTAAAGTAGACGCAGCAAAGAAGATTTGGAGTGTGGAAAGAGATTAATCAGCGCTGTGTCAACATTGATTTTCAAACAGTGATTAAATATTGTGGCGATATTCATGAAGCGAAGTTGAACTGCGTGGAAATGGCACCAAAATTACTAAAATACTAAAATTATACTGATATGGCAAAGCTTTTTAATGTTGACTGATTTATTGACAAATTCTTGCAATGTCGATTTTATTTCAGTATATTTTTGGATTCAACCTCATCATGTACGTGAACTAAATTCATTCTACTAACTTTCATTATCAGCCTATCAAGGTTGATGAGGGTCAGTTGAAATCAACATTGAAATAAATTTGTTTGAATAGAGAGAGAGAGAGAGAGAGAGAGAGAGAGAGAGAGAGAGAGAGAGAGAGAGAGAGAGAGAGAGTTACAAGGAAAAGAAGTACCTCAAAAGGCCTTGCGGCCCATACCGAGGAGGTACCAATGGCAACGGGTGCCACGGAAAATTTTCTACACACTCAAATAGTGTGCAAAATTTGGTCTAACCTTTTCTTGAACTGATCCACAGAGGAACTGTTCACAACTTCCGAAGGTAACCTGTTCCATGTGTCACAGATCTTATACGTAAAGTAATTCCCCACACACACTAGTCCTAAACCGTTTCAAATCCAACTTCCAACCATTGTTGCGAGTTGGGTTATCATTTAAACTAAACATACTTCTAAAATCGACATCGTTGAACCCGCGTAAGAGCTTGAAAACCTCGATCAGTTGACCACGCAGCCTCCGAGTTTCAAGCGAAAACAAGTTCAGGGCGCGTAACCGTCGATTGTAGCCCATATGCCTAACGGAAGGGATTAACTTTGTGGCCCTCGCCTGCACTCGCTCCAGCCTCTCAATATCTTTCCTGAGGGTGGGCGATCAGAACTGCACAGCATACTCCAGGTGCGGCCGAACAAGGGAATTGTACAGTGAGAGCACAATCTCCTTGTTCCGAAACTGAAATTGCCTCCTGATATAACCCAATAGTTTCTGGGCTTTCTTTTCCACCTCTACACACTGTTTCGTAAACTTAAGGTCGCTGCTAATTAGCACACCCAAGTCCTTTTCTAAATCAGTCACCTCGATATTACTGCCCAACATCGAGTAGTCCGACTTGGGATTGGCGTAGCCAATGTGCATCACTTTGCATTTACCCAAGTTAAACGGCATTTGCCATTTTTCGGACCACTCTCCTATCCTACCTAGGTCCGCACGCAGTTCCTCGATCGCTTCGGGCGTCCCAACATTGGCCCCAAGCTTGGTGTCATCAGCGAATTTGGCGATCCGACTGACGATGCCACCGTCGATATCATTTATGTAAATGGTAAACAACAGTGGCCCCAAAACGGAACCCTGAGGAACCCCACTAGTGACCGAGGCCCAACCCGAACTAGCCCCTTTAATTACCACCCTCTGCCGCCTATTCCTCAGCCAGTTTTCAATCCACCTACCTATTTCCCCACCGATACCCAGCGCGCGCACTTTCGCCATTAGCCGGCGGTGAGGTACCTTATCAAAGGCTTTCTGAAAGTCGAGATAAAGTATATCAATCGCCCTACTCTTATCGTACTCACTCAACATGACGTGGAAAAACTCGAGCAAGTTGGTGAGACACGACCTATGCCGTCTAAACCCATGTTGGGAGTCCCCAAGCAGCTTGTAGGAATCCAAATGGTCAACGATTCTATCAGCTATTATCCTTTCTAATAATTTACCTACAACTGAAGTGAGACTAATAGGACGATAGTTCCCTGGACTTTCGTGATCCCCTTTCTTAAAGATAGGGGTCACGTTGGCCTCCCTCCAGTCACCAGGCACCTGGCCCATCACCAACGATTTGTTGAAGACTGTAGCCAGGTGGGGAGCCACCTGGTCGCGCACTTCTCGCAAAACACTGGGGAGAAACTGGTCTGGCCCAGGAGCCTTAAACGCGCTCAGTTTGTCTATTCTATGAGCAACGACTGTCGCGGTACATTTAACACCATCCAGGCCAGCACCTTCGTGCCTCACAGAGAGTTAGTTACAAGGACAAGAAATACCTCAAAAGGCCTTGCGGCCCATACCAAGAGAGAGAGAGAGAGAGAGAGAAATTCTTAATCATTCGAATTCAATGTAAATAGTAATAATAAATAATAATGGTAATAATAATAATTTATTGTTCTTTGCTACAAATATAAGGCATACAATGGGTGTACAGAGTAACACACACACACACACACACATATATATATATATATATATATATATAATATATATATGGACGAAGGGACTAAGCTAGATTATAAAGATGTATATTTAAATCGACGTCTTATGGTTCCTAAAATCCACCGTCAGTCTTCTTTAAAGTCTATTTAGTTTCAATTTACAAAGACAATTTTTACGTGTTGAATCTACAGATACATTCAAAAACTATTATTCTAAACGAAATATAGGCCTGTATACGGACAATTTGCGATTGTGGATACTTGTGGTTTTTGGTCCAGTTTGTGTGAAGAGCGAGTCTAAGGCAATACTAGTGCGACTGTGGCTGATGCGGATAAATTTGTGCCGCTTTGGAGAGGAAACGCAAACTTGTGGTGCATCTTGCTCCTGAAGAATCACGCCCCAGGACCTGATAATAACTGGTTATCTGCAGTACAAACTAACGAAAATTGCGATCAATTGAATTGATTACGAATGAATTTGGGACTAGACTTCCACGGAACATTGTTGCTTTCAGTGGTGATGAACCACGTACGAAAGCTTCGTCAGTACTTTAACCCCCTAATTGCTTGGTAATGCTGCTGCGAGCTGCTCGTACCCTGAAATGGGCGTATGGGTGGAATGGTGCTCTGTGTAAAGAGATGTTTGACTCTTGATATTTCTACTTAAACTGTGAATGCATCGATGATTATATATAATATTTATATATATATATATATATACAGGGCCTATCAGAGGGGGGGCTAGGAGGGCCTTTTGGCCTGGGCCTCAAGCTTAAAGGGGGGGGCTCAAATTTAGAAACTTTCATGTTTGAATATAATGTTTTGCAGTGAAAGTAATAATTGGGTTTAGCTATGGGCCTCAAAAGCTGGAAGTGGCCCGGCCTCTCTGGACCTCTGAGAGGGCCTGTATATATATATATATATATATATATATGTTAGTGAATCTGTGTAACAAGGGATTTCATGTAAGGTTAAGTCGTGATATTTTCGTTAAAACTAACAAAAATATCACAACTTAACCTTGCATGAAATCCTTGAACATTTTAGGGATTTCATGAAATCAATCCCTAGTTACGCATTCCCTGTAACATATACTGTATGTATATTAGTGGCGCTCATAAGTATTCGTACAGAGAAATATTTCCTAGGATAGTTATGAAAAGTTTAGTTTCATTTGGAATAATTTAACAAATAAAAATTTAATTTAATTCTGGACATCATAATATAATGTAAAAACAAGAAAATCTGAGGAAAATAAAAAGTTAAAATGCAAAAGTTTTTGTACATTTATTTACAAAATTATTTAATACTTTGTGCGTCGACCTTTAGCTTGAAGAATTTAAAATGTTTATCAGTAGTTGGCTGTTTATTGATTAGAAACTGTTGGCAATTTTCTCTGTGAATCTTCATGGAAAACGGATGACTGTACAAACCATTAGTAAGCAATGGGTCGTCATGGTAAAGAGCTGTCTGCAGATCTTAGGAGATCGGTTATTGCTGCACAAGAGTCACACGCCAAGGATCATCAAAATGATGGATTTGCATTCTGGAAGAAAGTTCTCTTGACAAACGAGACCAAAATTGAATTATTTGGCGAAAATCAAATACTGCATTTGAGGCAAAGTCATATACAGGGTGGTCCAGAAGTCTTGCCTCATTTTAGTATATAATTGACAATGTTTAATTAAAGGAAATTTTCAAACTGCGATCCTTGCATGTCACTGCAAAATCTAATGCGAATACGTAAGCTGTTGTACACATTTGTAATAGTATCTGCAGTAATGTTGTTGCACAGAGTACTGATATTGTTCTTTAATTGTTCAAATGTTCTTGGACGATTTTCATACACCATATTCTTGAGGTAACCCTTCAAAAAGAAGTCGAGTGGATTTAAGTCCGGGGAACGTGGTGGCCATTCAATCGGACTCCTTCTACTTATCCATCTGAGAGGTATGTTCTCGTTCAACCAATTCCGAACATTTGTAATGAACTGTGGTAGAGCACCATTATGCTGGAAGTAGAAGTTCATTCGTCTCAGCAAGCTTAAATTATTATCAAGGTATGGATCGATTGTGTCCTGTAGCATAGTCAAATAAGCGTTTCCAGTCACATTCCCATTGATGAATATTGGTTCTATGACTTCGAAATCATGAATTCCTCACCAGACGTTTAGTTTAGGATTCATTTGGAAATCCTTCACTCGCATGATGTGGATTTTCATTTGCTCAATACACACTGTTATGTCTATTGACGTGTTCATTAAGGTGGAACGAAGCTTCATCACTGAAGAAAATGGATTGTGGTAAGGTAGGCTTTGTGGCAAGTGTTGATTAAAACCATTCGCAGAATTCGAGTCTTCCGTCGCAATCGTCTCCGTGTGGTTCCTGCAAAGGTGACTTTGTATGGATGGAACTTGTTCCTTTTAAATATTCTAAGAACACTTTGATGCGAAATGTTCCGTTCTTGCGCAACTTTCCTACTTGAACTTTTTGAACTAGCTATTACTCTTGCTAGTACACTTTCTGACGTTTGCCCACTTGTGCTTGATCGCGGCCTACCACTTTTCTTCCTTTCTTTAACGCTTCCTGCTTCTTTTAGTTTTTTAAGGAGACGTCCGACAGTTTGCTGATCAGGTTGTGGTTTTTCTAGATATCTGTTGTGAAATTCTGCAGCTACCATCCTCTGACTGGAACCCTCAACATGTAGGAGAACTAATTCCACTTTATCATGGGGAGTGTACGCTGTTGTATGTTGTTGTTCTGCCGTTTGTAAATTTTAAGGCCTTGTGACACTGTAAACAAAACAGAAAACCTGGAATTAAGTTAAGTTAATACTACGTAGAATATATTCTAGCACTACCTCCCCCCCATGAGGCAGGACTTTTGGACCACCCTGTATATAAACATAATGATGGCAGTTTGCTTCTTTGGGGATGCTTTAGTGCTTTTGGTCCAGGAAAGCTTTTTGTCATTAATGGAATCTTGAATTCGAAGAAATTTTAGAAGAAAATGTATTGTCTTCACTTCGGGAGTTGCGAATGGGACGCAGTTGGGTACTGCAACATGACAGTGGTCCAAAACATAAAACTAAGAACACCATGAAATGGCTTCAACATTAGGAATTTCAAGCTTTTCGAGTAGCCCAGTCAAAGCCCAGTTCTTAGTTTAACCATGAATTTATGTTTAATTTGATAAAAGCTGTCTGCAAGAGAAACCCTTCGAATCTGAATGAATTGCAACAATGTTCTTTAGAAGAATGGGTTAAAATTTCTACTGAGAGATGTCGAAACTTTGTAGAAAAATACCCAAAACGAATCCTTGAAGTCATTCAAGCAAGAGGTAGACACACAAAGTATTAAATAATTTTGTAAATAAATGTACGAAAACTTTTGCATTTTAACTTTTTTATTTTTCTCAAATTATTTGATGGTTTTACATTATATTTTTGAGTTTAACTCATTTTTTTCATTTGTTAAATTTTTCCAAATGAACGGTAAACTTTTCATAACTGTTTTCTGCATGGTACAAAAAATAAAAGACGAATATAACTTAAATATTTATCTGTACGAATACTTATGAGCGCCATTGTGTGTGTGTGTGTGTGTGTGTGTAATATATATATATATATATATATATATATATATATATATATATATATATATAGTTTAATAATTTACCTCATGAAACAATAAAGACCACTTTCCTAATTTTTTTAGGATTTGAAATGCGGTTTTTTTTTCTTTATCATTTCGTTTAAACGCTTCAATTCCCCCATACATTCCTAATTCTCTCTCTCTCTCTCTCTCACACACACACACACACACACACACCACACACACACACGACACGACACGTGAAAGTGTTCATATTTTTAGTTTATTTTTTACACACTCTACTCGGCCGTTATATTACATATTTATAAGAGAATTGAGAGTAAACGCCTTTTTTGGAAGTTAAAAGCGCGAAAGAATTGTATATTCGTTCGATGGTGAAGGTGGTGTGTTCGAGCAAATAGTCAATTTGCTACTTCTTATTTAATTCTGAATAAGAATTTCAAATTGGTTTCAGATTAGACACGTACATGAAATAGACACGAATATAAATACAGAAATAAATACATAAATGGATACAAAAATAAATGGAAATGTACCAACATAAATACAAAAATAGATGAATAAATAGATATAAAATAGATATCTAAATAAGTGAATAAATAGATACGAAGTGTCCGAATATATTAATTTTGCCATATTTCGTTATTTTAGAAAACTTTGAATTAATATTGACCTCTCCACCCCCCCGCTACTCCAATAAAGATTTGCACCTGCCTGTTAATTTGAAGGTCTTGGGTTCGAATCTCGGGCCGGCTTTCAGGTTTCACCGATGAAAGGTTTATCTTTCTTGGTTTCCTTTGATTGGGTAGTTCGGTATCCACGTTAAGGTGTAGGTCCCCACTGTGAAATAGTACAGGTTGTACTGAAAAAGTTATTGAACAAAACAGTAAAAATATAATTTGGGGCGTTTCACCTCTTTCGTAACGGCAAAGGTCGTGTGATGGAGGCAGAGATGGGCAGTATCTTGTATCTTAAGATACAAGATACATATCTGAGATACGTATCTTAGATACTTTATTTTTGGAGGATCTTGAGAAGTATCTAAGATACATTTTGTCATGTAGCCTGTATCCCGGGATACACTTTCAAAGATACTTTCATAAGATACTTTCATAAGATACTTTTTAAATAGAGACGCTAATAACTATTCATGAAATATGTTAATTTACGGATAGATTATAGATATTTCAACAGGAATCCTTTCTTATCTAATCAAATACCACTATATTTTGTTTACTTTGTTAATTTACGAATATATTATAAATAATTCAACAGGAGTCCTTTGTTATTTTGATTAAAAATCAGGAATTATACATATATTTGCTTATTCCTGCAAATATATATATTATGAGGAAAACTTTATTTTTTCTTCGTGAGTAGGTAACTGAGCATACCTGTATTAACAATTTATTTGAAATACATAAATTGAAAAAGTGTGGTTTATTTTATTTTTCCATACCTAAAAATTTTCAGGATTATTTATACATATTTACTTTGTGCTTTCCTTTTAGTTATATCACTATATGATCTCAGGCAGAGCTGGGCACTTGCGTTTTTTTTTGCGGTACTGCGGTACTACCGTGTTGGTCGGTACCGCGGAAAGTACCGCGGGAAATTTGAATGCGGTAGCGGTACTGCTGTACTTTCAGCGATCCTTTGCGGTACTGCGTTATGCGGTACCGGTTTGGTAGTGCGGTAGTAGTACCGCAGTACCGCAGTACCGCAAAAAAACGCGCAAAAAAACGCAAGTGCCCAGCTCTGTATAATAATAATATGAATACTGAGATATGAAGTACCATTGATTTGGCATTTATTTATATCCAGAAAATATAATAATAAACAATTGAATGAGACAACTCGTGCGCTTATGGCTCACCAGGTGAAACTAAACTCAAATAATTATTCTTTCAAAAGTATCTTGTATCTTAAAAATGTATCTTGTATCTGTAACTTGTATCTGTATCTTGAAGATACAGTTTTTTCGAGTATCTTGTATCTGTATCTCACATACATTTTTGTTGGGTATCTTGTATCTGTATCTCAGATACAATTTCCAAGTATCTTGCCCATCACTGGATGGAGGAGACCTTCAGCTTTACGCGGGGTCCGAGTTATCTACGGGTTGCTACATCATCTGAACGCCGAAGGCAGTCGCCCATCCAACGATTGAAGAGACCCAACGTAGCTTAACTTTGATAATCTAATGGGAAGGGGTGTTGCAGCGTGGCCACGACGTTGCCAAGGCAACGAAAAAATAAATTTTGTAAATATTTCCCACACTCAAACATTACAATCACGGTAGTCAATATATGTATATATAGTTAAACTATTAGGAATTGCTGTTGGCACCTGAGACCGTGCCATTTTCATTCAAATAGAGGAGCTTGTGCATTTTACTAGCCGTTTGGGGGCGTCTTCCGAGCAACATTTCATAGATGAATTACAGAGATTAGCTCTCATAACTACAGTGGCGGAGAACGGGCTTTGTATCCGTTACTTACAAACCCATGCCAATAATCTAGCTCTTGAACCCTGTATTCTAAAATTTATATATATATATATATATGAGAGAGAGAGAGAGAGAGAGAGAGAGAGAGAGAATTTTCTCTACGTGGCGCTTTATTGACAAGCTTCTTCGGATTAGAATGAGACTAAGTTGGATGAAGTTAGATGAGGCTAAATTTGATTAGGTTAAGCTTAGTTGGGTTTGGGTTAAGTTATAAGAGTGTTAATGAAATTCTTTGCTGGTAAAATTTTAGTAGTTTAATTTCTCTCCTCACATGAACTACTACAAATATTGCGACATTCTAGTAGCGACGTTGGCACTCACTCCTGTCGAATGTTAATTTTTTGTGGAGTCACTTGGAGTTACTGGTTTACGAGTCGCCACTGCACACCATCGAGGAACTAAAAGTGATTACTCGAAAAGAATTTGCCAACGTCTCTATTTGAATGTTACCTAGTGTCCGCTCTAGTTTATGGGAGAGAACTGACATTTGTAAACGACTTCACGGCCTTCAATTTTAACATTTGAAGTAGAGAAACGAAGTTAAAATGCCAACGCGGGTCGATTTAATTCGGGTTAATTTATATTATACCCGGTTAGGTTAGTAATTTAAAATCTGACGTGTGTATATACATCTATAGGTCATAGTCACCGTCACTTACACGATGAAACGAACTTTTCATTTTTATCTAAATTTTGAATGCGAGCACTTGCATAAGGGCGCACGTCAAAAAATTTTCGAAGTCAACTTTGTTCATGTAATC
Organism: Bathynomus jamesi; assembly: GCA_023014485.1. Taxonomy (NCBI): domain Eukaryota; kingdom Metazoa; phylum Arthropoda; class Malacostraca; order Isopoda; family Cirolanidae; genus Bathynomus; species Bathynomus jamesi. Next base: position 524,869 of record JAJOZX010001936.1, read on the forward strand.
CAATTTAACATTTATTGAATTATTAAATATTCTGCATAGGGACCGAATTTGGATTCACTATTATTGTGTATATATATATATATATATATATATATATATATATATATATATATATATATATATATATATATACACAGGGCGTCCCAAAAAATGTATACACACTTTAACAGCTGATAGCTCAATTGATGTTTCTTTCTTTCCAAGTTAAACCCATTAGAATTAATAATGGCAGTCAGACTAAGCTTTGAACAAAGGAAATTCATTCTAAAATGCTACTGGAAGTGTGAAAACGCAGTTGAAGTGCAAAGACAGTTAGGAGGGAGTTTCAAACAGATCCACCAACGCGACTTACCATCACTCGAATTAGAGATAAGTTTGAAGCCGATGGAACTGTTCAGAATGTCCACAAGAAGCGTTCCGGAAGACCACGGACATCGACAAGCCCCACAAAGCAAGAAAGAGTACTGGAAACGTATCACCAAAGTCCAAGAAAATCTGTGCGGCAAGCGAGTCGTGAGGTAGGAATTTCAGAATCGTCTGTCCAACGCATTTTGAAGCGCTGTCAATGGAAAGTTACATTCCAAGATTAGTCCATGCTATTAATGAAGATGATCCGGACCGAAGAGTGGAGTATTGCGAGTGGTACTTGGCACGATGTGGATATGGATTGGACGAAGGGTTTCGTAGAATACCCTCCGCGTTCACCAGACCTCACACCACTAGACTTTTTTTTATGGGGATACTTAAAAGACAAAGTCTACGCTATAAAACCTGCAACAGTCGCTGAATTGAGAGCAGCCATTGAACGAGAATGCACACAAATACCAAACGAAATGTTTCGTGATGTTTGCGATTCCATTGCTTCGCGTTATCAGCAGTGCCTGGACCAGAACGGACGTCAGTTTGAAAACAGGGGTTGACAAACAATTAAATAATGTCTGTAGATTCTATTACATTTGAAAATGAAATGTATTTTAATAAACACTGCCTTTATAATTATTTTAAAGTGTGTATACATTTTTTTGGGACGCCCTGTATATATATATATATATATATATATAATATATATATATATATATATATATATATATATATATATATATATATATATATATATATATTAGTGATGGATCGAGTGGTCGGTTTTTCACAACCGCGGTTGCGGTTGTGTTTGCGGTTGTCGAATTTTTTCCAACCGCGGTTGCGGTTGCGGTTATCATATACTAGGAAAAATGCGTAATTATTAACTGGATTTAGCCACTATAGTGGCGATTTAGCCACACTTGGTACATAATATATACTAAATAGTATTTATTTAGTAAATACCTTATGCTGAACACAAGTTTTGCAATACACCGCTACCGCTATTTGTGTGTTGCAAAACTTGTGTTCAACATAAGGTATTTACTAAATAAATACTATTTAAATGAAGTATATTCTAAACTTATATAGCTATATGAAAGAATAGGTCAAATTAATTAAAACCATATTTTGCACTAAGTGTGTTACTAGGATGAGGGACGAGGACCCATCGCACTGTTCATCCCACCTACCACTTTCCCCAGCCTCCACCCATTGGAAGTTATGGATTATTATTCATTTGAAAAACTGATGTCAAACTTAATGACAGCAGTGTGAATTTCAAGAATAATATTTTTGCTGCATTTTCACCTTTCAAGCGGCAACGCCTCTCATCGTACAACGTTCCCGCTCCACGCATAAGGAGACCCATCATTTTCTTTTTAAAAAAAGAAATATTTCTAATTAACCTAAAATTAAAATTAACTAAGCTTTTACAACCGCAACCGCACTTATGGAACGGCGGTTGCGGTTACGGTTGCGGTTGTGAATTTTTGTGCGGTTGTAGTGCGGTTGCGGTTGCGGTTATTCGATCCATCACTAATATATATATATATATATATATATCTATATATATATATATATTCAGTTTACCTGTTTTGCCAATAATTCTGGCTTTAACTTTTCCGTAAACTTTTTGTTAACTCAGTTTTCAACTGTAATTAAGTTATATGCTTTGAAATTCCAGAAATAAGCGTTCTGACCTCGTTTAGTAAACATTATAAACATTATTGTCAATAGTAGCGCTTCCCAGAAGAATAGACTTTATTCCCTGTATGTTGGTGTATGTACCAAGAACAAATTTCTTGGTTATAGCAACCAAGATATATGGTTAATTATTTGTCAATCAGTCCATGCAAATGAACTATATATTATGTTTGGTGAAACTATAAATGGTTGTTAAATTGTTAATCTTATATTTTGGTTGTTGCCATTGTAGTTAATTTTTCTGGTCGTATAGTACTGTACGAAAAAGTTATGTACGTAGGTCTATATACTGTAAATCTTACTCGTTCTATCTATTTTGAAACTGAGAATATGATATAAATGAACGTAGATGTATTCTTCAAATAATAGTCTTTAAGGAGTACACCCGTTACTAGAGCAAATTTTGCTTCGGGACAAGAATTGTCCTTTGGAAGTCAGGAATAAAACAGAGTACGTTCACCTTTCACATCGCTTTCACTGTACTTTCACTGCACCAAATGTACTCTTTCAATACTCTCCATTCAGAATCATAGGCGGATCCAGGGGGTGTCCACGGGGCCATTGGCCCCCTTAAACAGACTTGGAGGACCCATACATCCTCGTTAAACGGGCTTCATATTTTGTTGCATATATCCATGTGATATTTTACTACATAAAATCAAAATCAGCATATATATTTTATCAACTACTGTAGATAGCCAAGTTTAACTTCAATAGTAAAACCAAAAAGGCATTGATTTCAACTTCACTAGAATTGAAAGCTTCTGATATCCATATTCATGGGCCCCCCAGAAACATTGACCCTCCCTTACAGACAATGCTCGATCCGCCTATGTTCAGAATTCTGTACATTTAGGCTCAATTATACTTTCATTTTTAAAGTAGATACAGCGGATAAGATTTAGTGCATATATAAGCGTGTGCTGATGACGTTCATGAACTAACTTTACCACCCAACAGCTATAATCTATTTTCCCCAATTCTGCGTGCAATATAATCAATATAAAAACACACGGGTTTTTTATACCTAATTTCTTTGTTCGGAGAAACCTTTATAAACACCAATAATTTTGACGAACAAAATCGGGACAGAGTTTGTTGATGTTAATGATAAAGTGTTTCAAAAGAGCATATGATTTGTTTGAATTTGTTGTCAATGAATTATTATTGTTATATCGTTCAGGCGTGTATATATATGTAGACGCGAAGCACAAAATTTGGTTACAGATTGTCTGAGGTTCAGATGTAAAAATTGTTATAATGAATAATGGAATTTAAAAGTTAAAAAATTAACACCTCTGTGAGGCCTATATAGTAATAGTTGAAAATCAGTTCTATACAGTATTTCTTTGTTCTTCTGGAACGAGTGTTCACTGTCAGTCTACTACCTATCTATCCTTCAACGTTACCACTCTCTTCATTCGCGGGTCTTACTGAAGAAGGGAATTAGTTACTTTTTACTCTCATCCTGCCCTTGTAACTCGCCACAGATAACTGGTTAGTCAGGGGATTTTGCTCAGAAATTTCTGAAATCGGTTTTTAAGTGATATTTATTAAATGTTATAAATTTCGCGGTGTCTCATGTATAAGATATTAAGTTATTCCCATCTTCGTTCTCGGAGTACCCTGTACTTTTGCATGAAGGATGATGAAAAAAAAACCCATATCGACTCATTCCAGAATATTTTTATCGCGTTTTTACAAATAGGATCTAATTTTTTCCCAACTGTTTCTGAATACATATTTTAACATCAATCGATCTCAGGATCTTTCTAGTGAATGCAGTTTCAGAGATTGTAGGCGTGTTCAATAATGTTGATTTTGTTTCTATCAAATAAAGTGTAAAGGTTCTTTGTATACAGTTTCGATATCTGCAGTATGCGAGTGTTGGTAGAACAAAGCTCTCGAGTCCATGATTTGAACGTGATGTGCGCTTTTCTGCTGTGGAAATTCTTACGTATGATTCCCTTTAACTTTTCCAAAGACACTTTTATCATTGTTGTTTTTCTTCTCTGAATTCTACGTCAGTCATTGCTGTTACTGTTCCTAAATCTCTGACTTGGAATTTTAGTTTCTTATACGTTTGCTGTTCATTATAATCAATGAGGAGGGTCAAAAACCGGTGCAGTGCTCAGGCTAACTAATGCGCCTCATTTAGCTAACTCCTGGATTATTATTACTAGCTAAACGGGGCCCTACGGGCCCATTTAGCCAGACCTGCTGTGCTGGGGCCAATAGAATTTTATTTTGAGCCAAATTTTTTTATTACGGGTAACAATGTGAAGCTCAAGATTTTCATGACTGCGTTCTTTTGTATAGTTTTATTGCGATGCTGGGGCCTTCAGGCCCAGTAATTAGGGGGTGGGGGGCTGATCACACACATATTTTCGTTCATTACTCATCACCTCCATCCACCATACGAAATTTGGTTGAAATCGGTTCAGAAACGTACAAATTTTTTCTGCGGACAGACGGACAAACATTCGATGAATTATACTAAGATTACCAGCACCATCGGGTGTCGAATCCCCGATCTTATTTTCTTAACTTCGCTTATATTGGGAAACTGTGTCAACCACTGAGCTACCGGCGCTGGCGTTCCCTGTTGATGGATTCATATTTATTTTGTTGTAACTATTTGGCGTTATGTTAAAAGAAGTTGGAAATGGTCATAACTGAACTCTGTGTTATCCTCTTCAGCCAATGTAAATATGATAGTAAATATAAATGTCATTTTGTAATACTTTATGTCTTCTTCATAAGAGATTTCCTTGAATAATTCTCTCTCATCCGCGAACGATGATTCGATACTATCCTTGGTATCTTGCCAGTATGCGAAATTTGGCAGAAGTGACGCTTACATTCTTAAAAGAGGAGGGAAGTGACTCCAAAATATCAGTGAAGTGATTCTAAATTTTAGAGAAACCAGGAAAAGTGACGCAAATACCTTATCTAATGTTACTATTAATTTAAAAGATGACGCCACCAAATTTGAAATTAATATTTTAGTTTAACGGGTGACGCATCAGATCTGGTACGTAAATTCCTGCCAAACTTCTCAATTTGGGTTTCTTCGTCCGTATTAGAAATAGCAAAGTAGCTTATACTATTCCACGTAGTACAGAGACGCTGAAACCTTCGTTTCGGATTCCATTTAAGGACTGCTTTTTCCCAAGTCCTTTAGTTCTTATAAGAAACTGAGGATTCATAAAGTAGAAGTTTCCCCATAGCAATACCTATTTTTCCAAGTTTGGTAGCATTATTCCACGGAGCTACATTTATCAAGAGCTTTAAGAAAATCTTTTTTCCTATTTTTTTCCCTGCATACCCCTTCTAAAATTCCTCGCTGATGGCCTATTACGATCGAAAAGACTTTCTTGCCCAAGATCTGCGTATCTTTTAGTTATATAAATTCGTTATGAAATTCGAGCTTAGGCCATAATAACTCCTTTTCTTCAAAACAGTATTACGTAGTTCAGTCCGAATAAAGTTTTTCCCTGAATATTTGTGTTGGACGCGAAGTGAGTTACGGTGTAGGTAATACTCTTGAATAGCTTTATTTACGTCTTTAAATAAGCAGAGGCAAGATTTTCATTTTTTAAAATGAGCTCCTGGGATTAAGTCTTGTCGAGTGATATCCTTCACAAAACGTATACTGGCTCTACTGTGCTTTCTTTACGTTTCTATAGAAATTTCGCATTGCGTGTTAAGTCCTGGCGCTGCATTTTCTTGTAAATGGAAGAAACCATTAATTATATCTCTGTGAAATCAATACCATGAAAAAGGTCGAATATAAATTAGTACAACACACACACACACACACACACACCACACACATATATATATATATATATTTCGGTGGTGCAGTGGTTAGCGTCGCTGACTACAAGTCCATCGTCCCCAAGATCGAGACCCGGTGACGGCAGGAGGCGCGCGGCAAAACCCAGCTGTTCATCCTTCCGCACAATAAAAAAAATTGGTTGATAGATAAATGGGTACCCTTGGTAGCCTAGTGGTTAAGACGCTGGCCTGCTGGTAGGGCATGGTTCGGATTCCACGTTAAACTGTAGGTCTAAGGTGGAGTGACAAGATTGACTTTCGTCAGAATGAACAATCGGGCCGAAGGAAAACCAAAGGTAACCAAGGTTATAAAAATGAAAATAAAAATGAAAAGGTTTATTGGCAGACTATTTGTCCATATGACAAATATTATTAATACAATAACAGTTCACATACTAAGGATAGAAATACAGTTGATTAGAAATAATACAGTAATGTCAAAGTTAAGTGGAGCTACAGACAGACGTTTTCGTACCACGAATTCCATGGCTTAGAGGATAAACGGCAGGACTCGTGGATAGCTTAGATAATCGGGTTGGTTGATTTTTTAATGCTTTGCACGTCTTGTTACCTCCGGGAAGCCCGGGACGTTGCGGGTAGCAAACATTTGCGAAGCTGAACATCTCGGGGGTAATTTATATCTGAGTCTGAAAGACCTGTTGTACAGCAAATTTATGGTTCTGCCAGAACCTTTTTCATAATTAACCCAGAGTTGCTGTCCGTATATATTACTGCAGAAAGTACGAAAGAGAGCGTCTTTAGCTTCACTTGTACAGAACCGGAAGTTCCTTATAGTCATATTCGCTTTAGCACACAGGCTTCGAGATTGTTTTCTTATATCCGAGTCATCACTCAAGGAGCTGGTGATAGTTTGACCCAAATACTTAAACTCTTGTACTTCCTCAATTACTTCACCTCTCATTTTAAACCTAATATCAGCTGGCTGATTACAGCTTTTAGGGTGGAATTGCATTACCTTAATTTTTGTAACATTAAAAAGAATATCATGTTTCTGCGAATACACTTCGCAGACTTTTAGTAGCCCATCCAGACGTTTAACAGAGGGACTTATTAACACCATATCATCAGCATAAACTAAGTTATTTATCCTTGTGTTATCTGACCAACATCCCACTGTTACCTCATTAAGTGAAGCAATTAATCCGTCAATATACACATTAAACAGCATAGGAGAGAGCAAGGAGCCTTGCCTCATCCCGTAAGAGGAGCCAAAACATTCAGCTAGTACACTGCCCCACCTAACAGTAAAAGATTGGTGGGAATACCAAAATTTCAATAAATTTAATATGTACTTGGGAACCTTCCTGTCTTCTAGTTTTTTAAATAAAATATTGTGGTTCACTCTATCATATGCCTTACTTATATATAGGAAACTGTCAATGTATTTAGATATTATTTCCTTAAGTACATAGATACACAGGTCAGTTGAGTGAGACCTTTTATAACCAAACTGATTAGGAGATGTCCCTAGGTAATCATTTAATCGGAGTAACAAGAGTTTTTCTAGTAGTTTCGAGTAGCAGGAAGCGACAGCAATAGGCCTGTAATTATTGCTGGACAGAATGTCTCCATAATTATTTTTGACCAGGGGCAGTATATATACCCTCATGAACTCTGCAGGGATAGAGCTATGAGTGAGCAAGCATGGCTGATAAGAGAAATGATACATGCAGACATACCACGTCATTGGCATATTTTAAGTAC
>JAJOZX010001936.1:535000-555000 GCA_023014485.1 Bathynomus jamesi
TGCATAACGACAACACTTGCATACAGACGACGTGTATATTGTAGCTTACCTGTATATCGTAAAGAACCCCCAAATATTCTCTCTCTCTCTCTCTCTCTCTCTCTCTCTCTCTCTCTCTCTCTCTGTAGCACACACACACACACACCACACACACACACACGGGACCCTATTAAAAACCAAATGTCCAATAAATCGTGAGGCAGCAACACATGCATGGGGGGTGAAGCCCTCTTGTCTGTATAAATTCAAACATCGCATGATATTTTTATCCAAATATTCACTGTTATGAATCTTTTACGAATCGAATCGATGCCATATCAAGAGAACTACTGAGCAATGGGTGTAATTATCACGACATTTTATCAAGAATTATTTTATAAACTCCCTGTGTTAAACTGTATACGTACTTGCATACATATTGTAGGTTTCTATTATATATATATATAGTATGATGTGATTTTTAATATAATTAGTGTTACAAACTATACTAGTTGTATTCTTAGTTACTGAACGATGTACATATACTTCGACGTCAATTCCCGTCTTGAATCAGGTCTGAGGCGTCGTTGATGTCATTGATTGATGACGCCCCATTTTTTTTTTTTTTTTTTTTTTACTGAAACTAATCCATACGGTGAGTATTCCATTAATTGAAATTGTAATACGTACTTCGTACGTCAGCTCGATGGATAATTGCAACCGATTTGGCGAGAAATATTTGTTGTTATACGTTTGGATACGAGAATTATTATTATTATTATTATTATTATTATTATTATTATTATCGTAGTATCTGTTTGAATTAAGTCTTTGTCACGTGTGAGGGTCACGGTTCGGTCCTCACCGCAAGCTGTAACTGTAGCTCGACCCGTCATATTTTTAGTATATGCAAGTCCGTACCCAACTCTCTCTCTCTCTCATATATATATATATATATATATATATATATATATATATATATATATTATATATATTTTATCGCACGAAAGAATTCAATGACGAGTTTCTACCGTTCGAAAGATAAGTACGAGTAAGATTTAATCGTCCTTCTTCGCAGGTGTGATCGTAACTAGACCTTCGTGTAACTGACTATAAATCTTTTTTTTTTTTTGTAAATATTGCCAATATTAGGGCATTATATTGAGTTTTACTCGGTTTATTAATCTTATGAGTTAAAACGAGTGCTTCTGGTTTCTTATATAGCGTTTTTTCCCTCATTATAATAGTAGAAATAATAGCAAATAATAATAATAATAATAATCAGGGTATCCCAGGGGTTCGCAACCCTAAATTATGACATAAAAAACACGAATGAAAACGAGAGAACGCATAGTAACTTACAACAACTCGAACTGAAGTAACCACCCTCTTCTTGGGTGCACATGTCCACATTCCTGCTCAAGGTCGCAAAAACACACTGCAGAATAGCTAACGTGATGATGACAATGGAGGCGGTTATGTTCCGTTTCAAGGCATATAGATTCCTAGAATTATTTGATGTATCCCCAAAGAAAATAATCTGGTGGAGTCGAGTCTGGAGATGGGGTGGTCGAAGTTCTTTGTTTATTACTCTCTCATCGAAGAAGTTCTGAATGAATTTCAATGTTTCTGTGACTGTCTGAGCTGATGTCCCATCTTGTTGGAACCACGTATCATATTTTCCAGCATGTAACAATGCGACTAGCTTTTCGCTGTATCGTGACAAGAAAACCCACACTAATAGACGGAGTTTATTTCCACAACAGTTTCGATGCCCACTGGCATCCTCTTCGGGTGGATACAGAAAAACGAATGAACAAAAGTGAGTAAGAAAACAATCCAGGAAAAGTAACGAACATTCTAGAAGGCCAGAGACCATTAAGAAATTCACACCTAGGTTAAATCCCGTTCACCCGACACCGGAAGGGATTTTTTGACCAAGAATTTCATTAAAGGGTCCAGCTTATAAGTACCTTCGCACAAATTAAAATTATCTTCTTGTTCTATACATACAGATTCTATTATTTTTCTTTTGACATAATCATTACATTTATAAAGTAACTTACTTGATTCCAATCTATGGCATGATTATTTTGGCTGGCGTGATAAAAAATTGTATTATTAGTGTTAAACATCTGAAGGCATATTTATGTTCTTTAATACGAGTTTCAATATTTCTTCCAGTTTCTCCTACATATACTAAATCATAATTTTTACAGGGAATGCTGCAGACACCCGCTTTCTCCTGTTTCGCGAAGTTATTCCTAACCAATTTATTTTTTACAGTAGACGAACACCAAATTGACGAACGCCAAATCAAACCTAACATCTTTCGTCAAAGGTTTTTACACTTTCTAAGCCGGAAATGTAAGGCAAACTCAAATATTGTTTTTGGTTAACTAAAGGTTCCCGAGGGACATAAAAAGATTTTCTGGCTTTAAAATACGCCTTTCTGATAAACCACTCAGGATATTTTAAATCCTTAAAAATGTTCCAAATCTTTGAATTTTCTGAGTCCAGCAAGTGTGGGCTATTAGTGTGGGTTTTTTTGTCACATTTCGACCTTGACGTAAAAATGTGAAGTTTTGCATTTTTCACTGTATCGTTCAGCAGTTACAGTTTCCGTAAAGGAATTATACTTCGCCCCAAATTGCACACCACACTCCTATAACTTCTGACTATGAATGGGTTGCTATAAAGACTGGATTCTCGATATAACCCAGGTACTTGGGCGTTCTGACTGTTTACATACACTGAAAAAAGTTTAGGTCACAAGACTACGTTAACCAGGTCAACAAACGCATCTAGTTTCAAAATTGAGCTTGACCTCAAGGAATTGTAACTAATCGTTAAACCTAAAGTAGTTAATTTGCACCTAGTCTTGGGACGAACCCCTCATTTGACGTTGCAAATAAATTGGTTCATTTAATTTTCTTTAAATATGTCAAATGACTAATTGTTCGTTCTACTTCTAAATCAGTTGACTAGTTTCATTTCAGTGACGTGCACAGACTTTCAGAAGGGCAGGGGCTCAGTTAAAAAAAGGGCACTCCCCTAACATTTTTAAAAATGAAATCCGCAATGCCATATAGGCTATATATATGTATACACACACAAAGAAAAATTTTAAAATTGTATGTGGTAAATATTCTTAAATTCCATTAAATTCAATGCATTATTTTTGTATATAAAGCTGATTAAAGAAAATAAATGAAAATTTGTTGTAAAAAGGCATGTTTTTATTGCAAGATTTTCAAAAGATATGAAGTTATTGAAATATTGGAGTGTATTTACAATTATTATTCAATTTTACTTATATTGACTTTTAGCTTGCTCATCATATAAATTACAGTATTCTGCTGTATATACATTTAAATATGGAATAATATGAAACTATAAATTAAAGATTTATAGAAATATACTGTGGGCTATTTAATATGATGGCCACGGCTCTTAAGTAGCAATAGAAAAATATTGATTCCAGTTTTGAAAATCTGTTGAAGTAGCAGTAACTAAATAAAAATATAACTAATTAATTCAAATTTATGTCGAATCAATATATTTATGAATTTTGACTAAAAGGGCACTTTTGATATGAAGAAGAAAAAGGGCAGGGGCTCAAGCACCCCAAGCCCCCCCCCCCCTGTGCACGTGCCTGTTTCATTTTGTAGTTGATTAGTTCATAGACCAAATTTGGAAAAAGAAAACCTAATCGTATGGATAATCCCGCCTTTCTTCTAGTGACGGGAGATCAAATAGTTTAATATTCAGATTAACTAGTAGATAGAGAAGAGAGTCTAATATAAGTGGAAAATATAAAAGGACACGAGTGCCATTTGTCCGAGATAAGTGCCTCAATGGTTTTATTACGTACATAATATATTTACACAGTGACATTCTTTAATGAATAAATTATTCTTTTTTTTATCCAGAATCAACAATTTATTTTAATATATATACATAAACCGTCAGTTGTAAATTCATTTGAAAATTTTTAGAAAAAATGCGTGAATTTTTATATCAAACAGAATAATTGCAAATTACATTAGTACAGGGTGTCCACAATGTCTTGTCACCCCTAGTAAAATACCAACTGATTTTCGTTTTTCTTTCAGATCCATTTGAAGTGTTGATAGCAGCAACTATACTATTGAACAACGCGTATTGGCTAGTACCTGGGTCCATGGAGCGACCACGTAATGGCAAAACCAATGAAAATATTTGTGCAGATTTCCAGGACCGATTCAATGGTGCCGCTCCTTTTTGGAGGAGCTGCACCACTGGATCGGTCCTGGAAGTCTATACGAATATTTTCAATCGTTTTGCCATTCCGTGGTCGTTCATGGACCCAGGTACTAACTAGCCAATACGCTACAGTCGCTACACGCATTTCAAATGGGTCTAAACGAAAAACGAAAATCAGTTAGTATTTCACTGGGGTGACAAGACATTGTGGACACCCTGTACATTAAATTGCTATTTGGTTTGGTTTGTACTGTATAATTTTTTTTTATAACAGAAGGGTAACTAAAATATTATGAAGTATGTGAGGGCAGTCAAATATACTTTTTTGTTTCATTAAGAAGCAGGGTAGTCAGATGTTACACTGTACTAGTAAACTTTAGTTACTAGTCAGATGCACTAGGCAGATATTAAGTAGTTAAATGACTTTCTTCATCGGTTTGTAATATTGTTCACTTGACTCGTTTCAAATTTAACTCATAAGCTAACTATAGGGTGTCCACAAAGTCCCTTTGCATGAAAAACAAGGGCAACATACAGATATGTTGTAATTTAACTGCAAAGGAACTTTGTGGCCACCCTGTAGTTGAACGCGAAAAACAATTATGAATAATTTTAATACGAATAGAAGTTGTTAATCGACTAATGATTTCGTGATATTTTTAACATAAACTTAAGGTAATTAACCTTCATAGAAAATTAACTCGGAAGTATTTCTCTGTGTACCCGCCGACATAGAACTTGACCTCATCAGAGAAAAAAAGGTGTTTCTAAGGTCCCCGGATGAATTTTTGTTTTTATTGGATTATTATTTAACATCCTTCGCAATATTTAAGATCGTATGATGGAAGGGACCTACAACTTTACGTGGGATCCGAACCACGGGTCGCTACATCATCTGGACAATACATTTTGACTAACGATGCACACTAGGTCGTCCACTCATTTTCATATCATCTACAGAGCCAGTCTCCCAAAATCGATCTACAAGTCGAGAAAATGTTTGTTTGTGTTTGTGTTTGGTGCTTCCACACTCGCAAATTTACATACAAACTCTACTTCATAAATTTTGAACGATTTTGGGCCAAATTTACGCTTCAAAAAATACACGCGTTTCTCTCATTTTGTGAACGCCATTATTAAAACTAACGAATTCAACAGTTTTAAGCTTATATAGGCCTATTCCTACCCAGCAAGAAATGGGTGTTCAGTAAATGCCCCCCCCACCAATGTTTAGAAAACGTTAATAAAACGATTAGAGCATTTACGAAACGCCTCATTTCTAAAGCAAGGTACATTTACAATTGCTGTAAGCTATTTGCGTTTCGTGACTTCTGAGAATATATATATATATATATATACACACACACAAGGTGTCTCAAAAGTCGCGCACCACAGATTCAGGTCATCCGCTTCTGGAAATATGGTGTGCGACTTCTGAGACACCCTATATATGTATACAGGGTGTCCCATAAGTCCGACCTCATAGGAAAATTTATTTTAAATTAAATTTACAAAAGTAAATGAAAGTGAGTTACATTCGTGAGGAAAAAGGCTCCCCCCCCCCACCGGAGACCTTTTCCTCATGAGTGTAACTCACTTCCATATCAGCCATTGTATGTTATGCTACCTTTAACCAAAAAAAATGTCCCAAAACGAGACATTAATTTGAGTATTTGTTTTAGTTTTAATGTATTACTTTTGTAAATTTAATTTAAAATAAATTTTCCTAACAGACCGGACTTATGGGACACCCTGTATATATATATATATATATATATATATATATATATATATATATATATATGTTTGCATGTCGTGCATGGCATAAAACAGGACAAGTCATTAAATTGTTTACCCGCCAAATTTTTGTTCCTATTTTAAGAATTTTCTATTATTAATTCATTCGTAGTTATAATAATAGGGACCGTAAGTGGCGTTTTGTCGTTCATTTGTCGTTTTTGAAGATGCATATCGTATGTCTCGAAACGTCTCGGGAGTCCATTTTTCATCCGGAACCCCTCCTCACCCCTCTTTTAATCGTGTGAATTTGCGAATAATCATAAAGAGTTAAAAGATCCTGTTACAAATGATTTATTATTTACTGAACGCAATATGAGGTTCAGGTGTATATATATATATATATATCACTCTATAAAAAAAATAAAATTCAGTTTAAAATAATGATAATAATTGATTTAACGTAAAAATGAGAGCATTACGGAAAAAAAAAATTAAAAATGGAAGGAAAAAAGATATTGAAATTGTCACGAATTATCCTGATCTTCATCAAGCAATGAGACGCGTGTATATATATACATATTCGTCTATAATAAGTGCAAAGTAGTTGAACGTTTGGGTGGCCCAATCATAGAGGGCGTTGCGAGCGGCAGCCAATCAATGACTGTGACGTCATCATATGATTGTGACGTCATCGGGAGGGTTTGCGGATTGTGAAAGAAAGAGTTGAGCGCGCACACGCTACTGTACGATAAGCGTTTCTTTGATGCCTGCGATTGCATTAGTGTTTCTCATTTGGAGACTGTATATGTAAAATTAGGCACTTTTCTATGTGTCATATATATTTTCGGGGCTTCCATTTATTCCCTTTCATTGGAGGCGCCGCTTCTTTTGCTTTAGTTATTTACTTTTATACAGGTTGTGTATATATATATATATTATATATATATATGAGCTCCTATTTGGGACTTAACCTTAAAAGTTGTTTGAAATTTCTGTTTTTATGATCATAAGTTTTGAACTTAAGAAAACGCTTAAATTTTTTTTATTAATATTATGTACAAAGAATGTAGAAAAGAGTCCTTTCGAGTACTTTGGAGTTCATTCAACTCTTCTTCGAGAATAACGTAAACCGATTCCGAGCAGTATGTACACTGTACAATACAGTACAATACATATATAGTACAAGTGTGCCCCAAAAGTCTGTACATATTTACCAAATTATAAATACATTGAAACTCCTTTACCGGATGAGGAATAGGCCTACATTTAATTATGAAATTATATAATTTAAAAATATTCAAAACATTTAACATTCCTTTCAAAGCACGTTAATGTAATATAATTCATTAGTTAATTAATTAATGTAGTTTACGTTCAAACGATACAGAATAATTAATAACATTACTTTTTATAATTTTTTTATAATTTATAATTTTTTATAAGTTAAAATTTCTTTTAATTTTAAAATTTATTTAATTTTATTAAAAATATTTCTTTTAAATATTTTTTTACAAAAATTTCAGTTTTGAAGTATAAGGTAAAATCGTCTGGCGTCAACCATGCATAATTGTCAGCAAAAAAGAATATTTAAAATTAAAATATATTTTACTTTTATTTAATTTTTTTTAATTAAAAATTTCTAACTTAAAATTGGTAGATTTTTAAGAGAATATTTTGTAAATGTTGACATTAATTAATTTATTTAATTATTTTGTAATAAATTACTTTAAAATACTTAAATTAATTTGTGTAATTACTTTTAATAATAATTATTAAATTTACAACATTTTAGAACCTTTTAACCTTTCAAAGGTTCCGTGCGATGATTCCTCATTTCACGAAGGTCAAGCTTGTCGCCCCTCCTCTCGAGTTGGCCTGGTGAAGTAGTGAATTGGTTTCTTGTACTCTCCACCTGACATAGCCAGGTACGCCCGGCTCATTGGGGATTGTTCTGAGCCAGGCGTCTAATCTTTTTTTGAAGATGTCCATTGCAACACCATTCGTGTTCCTTAGGTCTTTGGGCAGCTGATTAAACAGTTTCTGTCCTCTCATAACAAAACTATTTTCTTTCAGGGTTAACGATGTTCCCTGTCTCGCTTTTAATTTGGGAACACGACACAGTCTTCCTTTTCTACTTTCCACTGTTGTTTGGGGAGTTACGGGGTTCAGAGTAAGATTAGGGGCTAGTTTCTCCATTATTTTCCAAATGTAAATAATGGTGTATCTCTCTCTTCTCCTTCCCAAGGAATATAGGTTTAGTTCGCGTAACCTTTCCCAGTAATTTAGTTCTTTGCACCCATTGATCTTGGCTGTGAAGCTTCTCTGAATCCCTTCTAGTTGTCTAATGTCTCCTTTTTTATATGGGGATGTTAGGACCGAGCAGTATTCCGATTTAGGTATGATCAGTGTTTTCATTAAAGGAATCATCATATTCCTATCCCTTCGTTTAAAGGTTCTCAGTATCTGCCCAGTTATTCTCTTCGCTCTGTTTACTGCTCTCTTATTTTGTGTTTCAAATTTCGCATCATCAGTCATTACAACCCCTAAATCTTTTGCTCTAGAATTTCTCTGCATTTCCTGTCTATTTGTGGTATAATATTCTATGGATTTTAGGTCTTCTCTTTTTCCGTACCGTAACAGCTGAAATTTCTCAGTGTTAAACTTCATATTGTGTCTTCCGTCCACTTGTAGAATCTGTTTATGTCTGTTTGTAGAGATCCTATATCTTCTGGGTTTCTTACTTTTCTACTGATCTCTGTGTCATCGGCAAAGGATGTTACTGTGCTGTCTCTGGAACGTCCTCATCTATGTCAGTTAGCATGATTATGAAGAGTAGTGGAGCTAATACTGTGCCTTGTGGTACTGAACTGAGAACCTCTGGTTCTGGTGAAGATATTCCTCGTACTGTAACGACTTGCCGCCGCTCACTAAGGAAATTATATATCCATTTCCCTACTTTTCCTGTTATTCCCATATAATTCAGTTTATGTATTATGACTCCATGGTCACACTTGTCGAACGCTTTTGTGTTATTATAAATAATGCAATTAATTAAATGAGGTCATATTTTTTATGTATTTAATGAATACTTTTACTGCAAAATGCTTCACTCATTTTCCTTTATGTTTCAAATTATTTGACGTGAGGCATTTTTTCATAAATTATTGTTCATTTTATTAATTTATTTCATAACAGGCAGCAGTGGTACGTTAGGGTATACTATAATACTACTACTACTACTACTACTAAATAATAATAATAATAATTAGATTGCACTCTAAATCAATGCCAATTGACGTCTTCGTGGCCTTAGTGGTAGCAAAACTACTAAGGCTAACCACATATCCACCCATCTACATACCGACATTCAAGCAGACTAAACGCCTCTCTCTCCCACCTTCTGGTCGTCATTAATAATAATAATAATAATAATAATAATAAAGAGTTCATGAACGTAGATCATAAAGAGTCGCTCGAATCCTTATGAAAATACAAGTGTTTCATAAGTAGCGAGTAAATGATACCCTACATTGACCTATGGTACACCCTGTATTTGGTTACCATGTATTATTTGGTAACATTAATTGAATTTTTGAGGTGATTTCAAAAGCTAAAGAAAAATGAGATGTATGTGGTGTATTCTGGAAAAGAAATAGTGCTCTCTCTCTCTCTCTCTCTCTCTCTCTCTCTCTCTCTCTCTCTCCTCTCTCTCTCTCTCTCTCTCTCTGCTCTCAGATTTCTTTATCATCTTCTTTCGCTTGGGTTGCTGGATGCATTTGACGGGTAAGGGTATGGTGTGGAAAATCTGATTTCTGTTTTCAACTCCTGGTTCAACCCCTTTCCTGTAAAAGCTTTTCGTCACTTTGCCGGCGTGATAGCTTTGCGCGTACATGAGTGTAGACATGGAGAGTTTAACCTTTGCCCCTCTTAATCCTTTTGGGGCTGGCCAGGAGTGGCCATGGGGTCTTTATTTCGTATAAAATCAAAACCATATGTTCGAGGTTTTTGTGACGAAACCAAGGAGCTCATATAAGATCAGCACAACTATATTATTAGTTAGTTTATACAACTGTGCTATCCAGTGTACGATTTATATGTTTGCATAGCGTAATTATAGAGCTAGTTTATATTTTCTCTTTCCTGTAACAATTCCTTGATTACTTTTCCAGGGTCAAGGTATTTTTTCCAACCTTTTTCCGTACCCACCTCTGGCGGGGAGGGAGCGCAAGGTGCGGGGAGGGAGCGCAGGGTGCAGGGTGGGAAAAGAGCCTTATGCTTTCCTATCCATTTTTCTGCTGCTGTTAAAATAATTAAAAATTAACCAGCTAAATAACAGAACTTCCCCGACTGAACCGAAAGGTCCTTGAGGCTTCCTCTTGTCCTTGTGACTCTGTAACTATACTAGAGTGGATCTTAGGGTTTTTGTTAATCTGTAACTTAGTTAGCTAGAGAAATTTTCGTAGTTTTATATAGAAGTAGCGATGTTCCCTTTTGTAATAAATATAGTAGGAGGCGCTGGTCTGGTCTGGTTTAAGAACATTGGGAATTCTCAGATAATGGAAAGCTTGATGGGAATTCTCGGGAGTCAAAACCTCCGGATAGACATTCGCCTCCAGGGGAAGTTACTTACCTGAAGTAAAACCTTAGTTTAACACAACACAACATCACTAGTGCACTGAACCTCTGGTCCACTCCAGAAAGGGCGATCGGTTACCTGCGTGCCGCCGGCTTGCTCGATCAGGGTGGGCTGATCGGCTAACCAACAGCAACAACAACTAGTTTGTAACAATTTCAGAAAAGAAGGAAAAAATTGAAAATACATACATACACTGTCGGAAAAATTCTTAAACTGGGGCTGCTGGCCAGCTGGAGGTACCTCTGGATCAGTGCTTCCTAGTCTAAATAATTTCTACGCGGTTGACGCACTGTAAATTATGTTATGGTTAATTATTTTTTTCTGAAAAAGGGGAGAAATCCTATACATGATGTACGCTTTCGTGGGACTACTTAAACTGGGGGTATGCTGACCGGCTGGTGGTGCCTCAGGATCAGTGCTCTCTTATCTAAGTAATTCCAGAGCGAAAGATGGCAATGTAACTAATTAATTTTTAAAAGCGAGTCTCTAAGCACGATGATCTTGGCATTCATCGAACAAATGATGCGACGATGAAGTGATTATTTCTTGTATATACTAAATAAATTCCTCAAAAAAAATGCATAGTGTAAATTAGTTTGAGTAGTTTAATGGCTCATGCTATCTTTATTTTCCACTACCCTCTAATGCGTAGTAGGGTACACGAGATAAGTGTAGGCATGGTGTGAATGAACTCTGAAGGTACTTTTTCATTATATCTCTTCTCACTTTCTATAAAGGTTCTTTTACAACTATATTCTCTCTCTCTCTCTCTCTCTCTCTCTCTCTCTCTCTCTCTCTCTCTCAGTACTAAATTGTGAAACAAATATTGACAAAGAAACTTGAATTTCGAATTTTGAAAGCGATCGGAAATTCACAGGATGTAAATTGAAGAACTTAAATCAATTTAATTATACTTTTCAAGAAACATGAAACTGAAATAACTGACACTCAAAAGAGTTAAAAAAAGCATAAAAAGCAAAAAAGAGAGAGAGAGAGAGAGAGAGAGAGAGAGAGAGTCGATTATCCTTAATTGGAGAGGACTCGTGTTAGCGGGTGATAAATATTATTATTTTTTTTTGTTAGTTATCCGTGCGACCAATCCATATCGTTTAATTGGTCGCTAATTAAAAGGTGTTTTCTATAACTTAGTGTTTATTACGCTATTTTCCCCCTATTTTCGAATGTAAATACTTTGTGACCACGTCGTAACACCCCTTCCCGTTAGTTCAGTGTGATTTATCGATGTTGGGTTCTTCAGTAGTTGGATGGGTGACTACTATCCTATACTATGTAGCGACCAGTAGATACTTCGGATTTCACATAAAGCCGAAGGTTCCTTCCGTCTCATGAACTTCTTGCAGTTACGAATGAGGATGAAGACCTCCAGATAGTATTATTATTAAAAGCAAATACATCAGTCTTCGGTCTAAATGAAGATTTCTCGTTGTCGTGTCGTGATATTACATCTTTTAAGAAAGATCTCTCGTGATTTGGTTTTTGTTTTACCTTAAGAGAGTCTATACTTTTATGGAGGTGTATCCTCTCTAGAGAGCGATATGATATACGTTAAAACTGGACTAAACCAACGAGAAACGGACATTTTGTAATTTCCAAAAACGGATAGTCCCCAGTTGAGTACGAAAATAATTGAAAAATACAAGATGCTGCAGGGATTATAGGTATATATTCACTTGGAAACGGAGCGCAAAATGAAATGTATAAGTAAGTATACAAAAGAGTGTGTGTGTGTGTGTGTGTGTGTGTGTTGTGTGTGTGTTACAGAGTTACAGACTAACAAAGAACCTAAGATCCACTCTATATAAAGTTAGCTGAACAAAGAGTTTAGGAGAGAGAGAGAGAGAGAGAGAGAGAGAGAGAGAGAGAGAGAGAGAGAGAATTACAAGGGGTTAGAAGCACAAGAGGAAGTCTCAAAGAGGCCTTTGAATTCACTCGGGGAGGTTCCTGTTATCAAACTTGTACTTTTTTAAATTATTCTAGCGGTAGTAGAAAACTGGGTAGAAAAGCATAAGGCTCTTTCCCCACCCTGCGCTCACTCTCCACCAGAGGCGAGTACGGAAAAAGGTTGAAGAAAATACCTTGACCCTGGAAAAGTAGCCAAGGAAATTTTACAGGAAAAATAATGTATAAACTGGCTCGACAGTTACGTTATGCACGTGCAGAAATCGTACGCAAGAGAGTATGGTTTTATAAACTAACATAATACCTCGAACATATGGTTTTACGAGCTCTGTTTACGAGGTATCGGCCCAACAAAGACCTCAGCCCATTCCATGCTAGTCCCAAAAGGATTAAGCAAACTCCCCTTGTTTGTTTTTTCTGTTTAAGGTGCTTCAACCCTGCTGGATTATTGACACCATTTTTTTTTTTGACTCCCCGAAGGGAGGTAGAAAAGGAGGTGATGAAATGCTTCTACAAGAAAGAGGTTGAAACGGGAATTTAGAACTGAAATCAGATTTTTACACCATGCCCTGCCCTCACCCATCCCATGTACCAAGCTACCCAAGAGAAGGAAAAAAAGAAATAGCAACGGCAGAAACGCAACCTAACCTATACCATGCATTTTTTAAAAGTTTTTGTTCATTAGGAAATTATGTATTTTTACAAAATACTTTACTCTTTTAACAAGCATGCGAGTGTGTGAGCGTGTTTTCTTTAATGTGTATATGTCTGCCAACTCTCTGAATGTCGCTGAGCTTCAACTTAGGTCTCCCACTGTGAAAGGTGTTTATGCAGCAAGTGATATATTGAGTCGTTCATACTTCGCGATGTTGTGCTATCAGGAGAGTAGAGAAAATCTCTCTCCGGCGAGGAATATCAGTAGGAGGTCCCTATATCTATCTCCGTGTACTTGTCCTTTATGGAGGAGGAAAGTGTTTCGTGGCTGATTTACCCGTTTCCTGTTACGGCGAATTTAAGAGTTACAAGGAGTTACAAGGAAAAGAAGTACCTCAAAAGGCCTTCCGGCCCATACCGAGGAGGTACGAATGGCAACGGGTGCCAGGGAAAATTTTCTACACCCTCAAATAGTGTGCAAGATTTGGTCTAACCTTTTCTTGAACTGATCCACAGAGGAACTGTTCACAACTTCTGAAGGTAACCTGTTCCACGTGTCGCAGATCTTATACGTAAAGTAATTCTCACACATACTAGTCCTAAACCGTTTCAAATCCAACTTCCAACCATTGTTGCGAGTTGGGTTATCATTTAAACTAAACATGCTTCTAAAATCGACATCTTTGAACCCGCGTCACGTAAGCGTCGATTATAGCCCATATGCCTAACGGAAGGGATTAACTTTGTGGCATTCTTCAGCCGGTTTTCAATTCCACTCGAGGTGTTTATGAGCCAAGTGATCAGAAATGAGTTGTTTGATGGTTGAGAGAGAGAGAGAGAGAGAGAGAGAGAGAGAGAGGAGAGAGAGAGAGAGAGAGAGAGAGAGAGACGTTCTTGCAATAAATTTCTTTAATATACAATTCTGAATAAAATATTAACTTTATTTAATAAAATGCTTTACCTTCATATTCAGACACGCAAATCAAATATGCAAAACAGTAATTTCTTGCCAAACCTTTTCTCTTGAATAGTTCATAAAAGTCACTCCATATAATTTAGATTATTTTAAATTTTCACTTTTATTTCAGTGTAAAAATTTTTATTTCTTAACTCTTAACTTAAAATTCATACATCTGTTCTGTTCCTAACATTTCTCACTGGAACAAAAGAGACTTTTAAGGGTATTTATACTCCAAAGCGTAAGCTTTGTGGATTTGTGTTACAATCATTACTTTTTAATGCGTTATTAAAATGTATGTAATGAGGTTCTTGTATCATTTACACCACGCGTGTCTGAACGCAGTCGTTTTGAATTTGTGTAACGGAATTAGTCGCAAATTGAAGGAACAGTTTTGGATTTAATTTTTCATCAAGGTTAAAAGGCGAAGTTATCGGTAAACTCTTAAGAATGACAATGGAGGTTTGGTTGTACCACTTATGAAGTAAAAATGGTAATAGCCAGGAAACTCCTTTCCCACCACCATGTCGGGGATGTGTGCTCCGACGGCCACCCTTAAACCGAGCAGTGATAGGGTAAACGACCAACTCAACCCAAACCAGGAGCCAACAGATGGGAGCGAACCAGAGCCTCATCGCTCAGAGCCCGCCACTGTAACCACTGAAGTGTTTTTCCTATATTTAAGTGCTAAATTAAATGAAAATAAATATCTATAATTCAATTAGCGATAATACGTTCATGTTAAAATTACCGCAATACTTCTTTGTATCAATAAAGGGGGGGGGGGGGGTCATTCATTTACTTAGCCTATAGCCGCGCTTGCGCTGTACGCAGCATTTTTTTGTTTTGTTTATTTGCCGTTCATAATGATAATGTTTGAGATGGTTTAACCTCCTTCGTAACGGCAAAGGTCATGTCATGGAGGGAGACCTTCAGCTTTACGGGGGAATCAAGCCACGGGTCGCTACATCACCCGAACGCGGAGGACGGTCACCCATCCAACTATTGAACAAGCCCAACGTCGCCCAACCCCGCTGATCTAACTGGAAGCGGTGTTGCGACGTAGATACGATGTATCCCGATTGTCCGTGAAATGCCTGGTTGTGTTGGCGATTCACTTCTGTTGAAAATGACCTAAGTTCGTTAAATTTGAAGACTTTGGTACTTTGTAAGATCAGTTAAGACAGTTGTTGTTTGATAGGGTTACTTAACCTCCTTCTCAACATCTAAGATCATATGACGAAGGGGATCTACAGCTTTACGTGGGATCCGAACCACGCTACATAATCTGGATGCGGAAGATGATTCCCCAATCCAGCTACTTCCCAGACCAAATGTCGTTTAACTTCATTGATAAACGGGAAGCGGTGTTAGACATTGGCCACGACGTAGCCCTAAATTATGACAAGCGTTAATAAGTACATTAAACATATTTAATACGTTCAGCATTTGAAAGTCCACAAAAATTGGACAATGAAATATGGAACAGAATTTTACTTTCTTTTTAAGAATAAAGTGTTTACAAAAAGCAATCTCAAAGTTTAACTATTTTTAGTTATTGACACTCAGCCCATTTAGACTACTTCTTCTTCTTCTTCTTCAGGAAACGTCATATAGATTACGTCTTACTCAGTCATTCCTATTTCCAGAGCTGGGCACTTGCGGCATATTGCGGTACTGCGGTACTGCTGCACTACCAAACCGGTACCAAACCGGTACGCGGAAATTTGAATGCGGTAGCGGTACTGCGGTACTTTCAGCGATCCTTTGCGGTACTGCGTTATGGGGGCCCGGGGTGGTAGTGCGGTGGTACCGCAAGTACCGCAGTACCGCAAAATATGCCGCAAATGCCCAGCTCTGCCTATTTCCATCGTCAGTCCAAAGTGAGAATTCCAGATTTGAGAGTTTCCCGTTTTGTTAAAGAATAAACAAAGATGTAGTTTTTCTGTGAAAAACCAAACAATGCGGAAACTCCTACTTTGAGAATACGATTGGATCTATTTGAGAATTATCCCCATTTCAGATTCTCACTCTGAAATTTCTCTCTTGCCCAAAGAATGAAATGAGAATGAGGAGTGATTACTCCGACATACTTTACCCTTTTTTGTAGTTTTAAATCGTGTATCTACTTAATTAAATTGAAGAGTTGGCCAAACAATAGGCAAAACGTTTATACCTTTTAAGGAGATTTGGTCCAGAACTAGGTTAAGGGGTAAGAGTCAAGTACTCTGCCATCAAAAAAGATTGATATTGTATTCGGATTATTAAATTTAAGCTTTCGCGCAATTATATTAAAGAGAAACATACCATATATATATATATATATATAAATATTATATATATATATAGTATATATATATATATATATACAGGGTGGGCGGAAAGTAGCTCCCTATTTTGGATTGGTAAAAAAATACGTATATTATCCATTTATTTCAGAAGAAATAATATGAAAAGGTAGGCATACATGGTAGGTTTTCTCTAAAATTCAATGTGGGCTCCAACTCTTTCCACCAGCTTCTGGAGCCGCCCAGGAATGGCGTCCTCTGACTTTAGCAGGAACTCCGGCGGGATGGAGGACATGACTTCCCGAATTCGGTCCTCCAGTTCTTCGAATGTCCTCGGTTTGGTGCGGTAGACTTCTTCCTTTACCCACCCCCAAAGAAAGAAGTCGCACGGTGTCAAGTCGGGGCTCCTGGCTGGCCACTGATGTGGACCACGACGACCCATCCAACGTCCAGGGAAGTGGGCATCCAGCCACTCACGGACAACAAGAGCGAAGTGCGGAGGGGCGCCATCTTGCATAAATATCAGATCGTCGATGTTCTCCCATGTGCTGACAACCGGCCAGACCTCGTTTCGCAACATAGCAAGGTACCGCTCAGCACTTCGCTCTTGTTGTCCGTGAGTGGCTGGATGCCCACTTCCCTGGGCGTTGGATGGGTCGTCGTGGTCCACATCAATGGCCAGCCAGGAGCCCCGACTTGACACCGTGCGACTTCTTTCTTTGGGGGTGGGTAAAGGAAGAAGTCTACCGCACCAAACCGAGGACATTCGAAGAACTGGAGGACCGAATTCGGGAAGTCATGTCCTCCATCCCGCCGGAGTTCCTGCTAAAGTCAGAGGACGCCATTCCTGGGCGGCTCCAGAAGCTGGTGGAAAGAGTTGGAGCCCACATTGAATTTCAGAGAAAACCTACCATGTATGCCTACCTTTTCATATTATTTCTTCTGAAATAAATGGATAATATACGTATTTTTTTACCAATCCAAAATAGGGAGCTACTTTCCGCCCACCCTGTACAGTATATATATATATATATATATATAAACTGTGGAAATATATAATACACTTACACTATATGTACCCATCTGGTCGACAAGACATATAACGTCGATACTCTATAAAACTAACCTAAACTAAATCTAACCCACAATAACTTGTGGGTTTTATGTCAAGTCGATCAGATGATGTCGTTAGCCCGTACTTAATCATTTACACGTCTCTGTAAGTTACGTAATGAAATTATTTGCGAGCATTTTATTTGGCAAAGAGTTTCGACACAAAGGAATTGGTCTAGATTTGCTGAAATTAAACGTTTTAAGATGAGATAAAAAAAGTAGTGTCGTCGTGGTAATAAAAGTTTAGGTTTTATGGCCAGTTGATGCCTTAAACGTCTCTCTCTCGTTTATTTTTGGACAATCTGTATTCATTGTGTAGACTTGTTGCTTCTTATGAGCAAGTATGAAGGAAATTACCCTCCTTTTTATGCTAATTTTGGTCGCTTATACGTCATGAACCACTTGTTTCTTTATTTTATTATTATTTTAAGTAGTAGTAGAAGTAGTAGTAGTAGTAGTAATAATAATGATAATAATAATAGTAAAAAACCCGTTTGGCGCTCCAGTTTTGTAGGAATCTGAGATTTTGTATTAAGATTATATTCCCAATGTTATTAGTCGTTCCTGTTTCCTGTAAACTTTATGATCCCTTAATGCTCTTTACTGTTAGGCCTTAAACCAACTTAATTAATTTTGAACGCCGTTCAGTTCAGTTTTATCCGACAGTCCCCATTTATTGATGGGCAAAGCAGTTTATGCCCGTTAGTTTCCCGTTTATATGACGTCATATATTTTATAGTATGTATACGATATAATGGCCTTGCTTTTATGATACATTTTTAATAACAATCCTAAGCGTAAGATTTGGGCTAAATACTGCGCTTTCGATAGCCGAAAGAATATTAAGTTGAAGTCTTAAATCGTTAATCATTTTAGGGATAAAATGATAATGTTTTTAAAATCAGGACACCGTATTAGTATCGTTGTATAGAGGGTGTTATCTTTTATCATGGTTGTACGTCGTGGACACGTCGTTCCATCGCTTCCTTTTAGATAGATAAAGATATACGACGCTGGGTCTAGGCGGTAAATGGATAGGTGATTGTTCTCTGCTCTTCGGTTGATGTAGCGACCATGGTTATTCATATTCCACGTAAAACTGTAAATCCCTTCTGCCAAATGACACTGGTTGTTAGGATGATTATGTTTTGGGGTTATCTTCCTTCGTAATGGTAAAACTCGTGTGACGGAGGGACTTGCAGCTTTACGTGAAATCTGAAACAGGGTTCGCTACATCATCCGAGCGCAGAGAATGGTTTCCCATCCAACTACTATGAAGACCCAATGTCGCTTAACTTCGCTGATCTGCGGGAAGCGGTGTTTTTTCATGACCAGGATGTACCCTTCTTGCGTTCGGACGGAGGTGAAAATAATGCAGTTAAAAACAATATTTTATGTTTATAAGAAGACGATAAGTTGGCATCTCTGCCGCTGTACGTTAACTTTAAACGGACAGAAATTAACAAAAGGAAAATACCGGAAGTGATTTAATGTTGTGTTCACTTTGCGCGGTGGTATGAAATTGGTTGGGATGTTAGTGTAAAAGTGTTTGAAAATTCATAAATCATCCGAGACATTCTTACGTTACTTTGGGTTTGTTCGAAGTAGCTGGAGGGCCACCGTCCTCCGCGTTTAGGTGATGTAGTAACCCGTAGATGGTTCGGATTCCAAGTATAAATATGTAGGTCCCCTCTGTCACGTCACCTTTGCCGTTCCAGAGGAGGTTGAAAACCACATAATATTATTTGACATGTGGGAGATATCGTGCACCGAAAAATATTTTTTTTTTAAACTTCAAAATGAGTTATTTCGAGTCGTGGTTTGCGATGCAGTTTTGCGAATAAATTATCCTTCTTCTTCTTTAAAAGATGGTTGGAAACAAGAATGATCTATTGGTAAAAATATTAAAATTCTTTCTTTTTTTCCGGTGGATGATTAACGTACATTGATCACGTCGTGACGCGTTGAGTGACTTAGCAGTTATGCCTGACGCGTTTCTGAGGCCATAACTCGTTACAAAGTGATGTATGGATAGTTTTGGAAAGGAATTCGCCAACAAAAATAATTTTTTTGTAAAGCATAACAAATTACTAATTAGTAACGACTGGGTTTTGTTGTTTTAAAGTTTAAACTAGTTTAAACCAGTTCAAATCAGATTTGTCTCTTCACTTGCTTTACTTTACACACACACACCCACACACCGTGTATTATAATGAACATTCATGCGTTGTAAAAGACGCATGAAAAGGATAAAAACCTAACCTAACCTAACTAGATACACAGTCTACTCTACGTAATGACTATTTTTAACATAGCCCTGAATGAATGTTCTGACCTGTTAATACCTTTTAAGTGTGCATACACACTGCAAGAAGTAAAGTTTCGCTCGACACAAAATTTTTTTAAACCAATTAGTTCCAAATTGGGAACCGCACAGACACTAACAGGGAACTTACTGGTTCTTACA
>JAJOZX010001936.1:557500-605000 GCA_023014485.1 Bathynomus jamesi
TATATATATATATATATATATATATATATATATAATATATAACTCCGACCCAAAAAATACAATACTGTCTCAAATGCGTTCATGACTTTGATAATACATTTAAGTTATACACCTTTTTGAGGTGTATCAAGTATCTGTGACGTCATTATGATAAAAAAGACGCCTCTGTGTGCCAGTTTTGAAAAATAATAATAAAATATATGAAAAACCTTAATAAATAGTGTTGGGGGGTGTGGGGTCACTCGCATTTGTAAATAGTCACATTTATCAAGAAATCTTACAATACTTCATGTTGAAGTCTGCAGAGCAGCTGTATGGAGACGAACCATTTATTTTTCACTGTAACTTGGCTACAACTCATGCTGCTCGTGCAACATCTGCGTGGTTTGATGCTCATGAAATTAAAGTAATACTATGGCCAGCTAATTCTTCCGATCTTAATCTGATAAAAAATGTTTGGAATATTGATAAGCAAAAGGTTCAAAAGTGTAAACCAAGAACATTTGGTGAAATGAAGAGGTGTTTGATGACAACCTGGCGATTGATAACTACAGAAGAATGCGAGAGGCTTGTCGACTCGATGTCACGTCGATTGGAGATCGTAGTCAAGACAAAGGGTACACAAACTAAATACTGAGAGGCAGAGTTAAAAAGTCTTTGATAAAGATGTAATATATTGACAGTGCTCAATAAACAATGAATTTATTCAATATTTTGTAATACCTGTTAAGATATTCTAATATTTTGGAATGTAGCTATGCATTAACTTTATATATATATATATACAGGGTATTTCAGGAGGAAAGGTCAATACTTCGGGAGGTGATAGTATCGGTCATTGTGAGAAAAAAAGTTCATATGAACATGTCTAATTCTGAATGGTTACGGAGATAGAGCTGTTTGAATCTACAAATACAAAAGCATTGTTAATGGTAATCAAGAAAGCGAAACCAATTACTGTTTCTAACATTTAATGTTTAAACATTGGCATGGTATCAGATACAGAAATGACAAATTTGTTACAGTTTACAATACGTTTTCGAAAATCCCACCGTCAACCTCAATGCACTTTGCAACTCGTGTGCGAAGATCGCGTGTTGTTTGTCTGAGTTGATCTTGACGTTCCTTTATGCGGGCAGCAGCATCCAAAATGCGCGCGAGCAATTTGTCTCGTGTATCCACCTTTCGTAAACTTGACTTTTCATCCACCCCGAATGGTTCCCCATAAACAATAATCTAACGGGGAGAGGTCTGGGGACCTTGGTGGCCATTGAATGGGACCACCGTGGCCGATCCATCGACCAGGGAAAATTTGATTTAGGTATTGCATCACCAGACGGGTGGAGCTCCGTCATGCCGAAAGTACATAACAGCGCGTGTAGCCAAAGGAACATCATCCAATATTCCTGGCAATTCATTTTGCAGAAATTCTAGGTAACTTTGTCCTGCAAGACGATTCTCTAAAGTAACAGGGCCAATCAGCTGATCATCGATGATACCGCACCACACACTGGCAGAGAAGCGATGTTGAAAATTTTTTTCCACAGTGGCATTTGGATTTTCGTCTGACCACCGATGAGAGTTACGAGTGTTGTTGATACCGTCACGGGTGAAAGTAGCTTCATCGGTGAACAGTATTAATCGAAGCAATCGGCGATTAGCATTTACCCAGTGACAAAATTCCAGTCGCATGGCAGCGTCTCCTGGTTGAAGGTGTTGTACACGCTGTACATGATATGGATGCAGGCCTTCCTCACGTAATGTTCGCCATACTCTTGTGTGTGGTATACCGAGACGTGTAGAAATTCTTCGTGAGCTAGTAGTAGGACTACGCTCTACCAACTGAAGAATGTTTTCCACTTCATCCACATCTTGTTGACCTTCATGTTCAGATGAAACATGAGCGCTGGGAAGTGTACCAATCTCACGCAATGTGTTGAAAACCCTGGTAAACATACTTCGATCCGGAATTCTGCGGTTCGGAAACCGTCGACGGTATTCTGCAACAGCAGCTGTTGCACTTCCATCGCAAAAACCGTAGACATACACCATATCTGCATATTCGGCATGTGTGAAGGTGTGTGGCATTCTTAACACTGCTTCAAACACCAAACAATGTCACTCACAACAGTCAGGCGTCGATTGGCTTATGTTACATGCTTACATTACAGCTTACATGGTTCAAGGTTATAAGGGGAAGGGGGAGGAAGAGCTGCGCGCGCATTAGATTCAAACGGTTCTATCTCCTTAACCATTCAGAATTAGACACCTGTTCGTATGAACTTTTTTTCTCACAATGACCGATACTATCACCTCCCGAAGTATTGACCTTTCCTCCTGAAACACCCTGTGTGTATATATATATATATATATATATATAGTTTAACTCCAACAATATAATGTAAAACATCAAAGAATTTGAGGAAATTAATACACATTCGCTACACGTCGCTCATATATGAGTGACACCTTGTTATATAGATGTACCATGTCACTCACATGTGTGCGACACTTCAGATTTCTTTCGAGCTGCGTCGCTCAGATGTGAATCACGCCTTATTAAATCTGAATGGCCATAAATAACGTTGGTTCCTGTGGCTAATATGGTGCAACGCCCATGGTTTCAAAGATAATTTTTTAACACAAATTTTGTAATGATAACAAGGCCCTACATTATCACTTTATTTGAAAGTGTAACAAAGGAAATGGACAACTTATACAATACTTATACATCTTATACGTAAAATGCATCATTCCTATTATAAAAAAACAAATCTTTCTTGTTCAAGATACTGAAATACAAACACAAAAGATAAAAAAAAAACGACCTTCAGCTGCCTTTATTTTCGTGGTGTGGTTGTAAACTGTACCAACTTCTTCTTGCAGAAAATTGAGAAAACAATCCAATATCAAGTCTTTGTAGGAATTTTACCTATATACATCATTTTACATCCTAAGCTGAATAAAATCGTCTGGCGTTAGCCAGAACAAAACCTATAAAGTGACCATTCGTTAGCCAGGACAAAACCAATACAGTGACCATTCGGATGAAAGCGTTAACACACCTTAGAAAGTACACACACACTGGAATAACTTGTTTTACCTATATTTATTTACCCATCTCAGAACTAGGCCTTTGGACCTGCAAAACCTATATGGCAAAGACTAAAGGAAAATTATACAATAACTTATATAATAGAAAATTGAAAAATAATTTACATACCTCTTTATCCATATTTATGGTTTATGAAATTCTCCGAAGCATGATATGCAAAGAAATGGTTTTCCCTCGCATTGAGAACAATAAGTGTTGACTAGTTTTGCTTTTTTTCTAGCAACCTCTCGGCCCTGGCTTTCTTGAACTCGTTTGTAACAGAGCACGCACCTCCTCCTTGTGCTGGCTGATTTATTTATAACTTCTGTAATGTTATGTTGACCACTTAGTGATGGTCGTGGATGTCTTTCATGCTGTAACTCTAGCAAAGAGGTTGTAAGTTTCTCTCTGAATTCTCTTATTCCAGTCGATGAGCCAGTAACTTTTTTGTAAAGTATGTAAGAATTCACAAGAGATATGCCCAGCAATAGCTCCATAGCAAGTTTGCGATACCACTTTATGCCCTTTCTTAGTACAGTGGCATATGCACCCATTTGATCTGAGAGATCTATCCCTGCTTTCCCTTTATTATAAGCCACAATAGCTTGTGGTTTTCTTTTTGTTACGTAACGTGATACTAAACCCGTAGAAGTTGAAGCTGCATTGCCATCGGGATTTGCCGTTACTCGTGTACGCTTTTGAGTCTCCACCATTTCTGGGCTGTGCTTTGTAGACAGCATCCTTACATCCCTTGTGTCACGCCTTCTAGTACCATTTTACTCATTTTTAGACTTTATGAACAAAAATCCTGCCTTCCAGTACCATATCACTCATTTTAGATGTCACTCATATATGAGTGACATGGCACTGTGAACAAAAATCTTGCCTTCCAGTGCCATGTCACTCATTTTTCAATGTCACAATAACACACTAAAAACACCCTATATACACTTCTACATGTGAAGGGCTTCCATTCAGCCCAAAAAACTAATACAATTTCCAAAAAAACCAATTGGGTCCACCAGCTAATCAAGAAATTGGCCTTGGTAGCGAATGTGTTAAAAAAAAGTTAGTGCAAAAGTTTTCGTACATTTATTTACAAAATTATTTAATACTTTGTGTGTCTAACTCTCGCTTGAATGACTTCAATGATTCGTTTTGGGTATTTTTCTACGAGGTTTCGATATCTCTCAGTAGAAATTTTAGCTCATTTTTCGAAAGAAAATTATTGAAGTTCATTCAGATTCGAAAGGTTTCTCTTGTCGACAACTTTTTTTCAAATCAAACCATAAATTCTCGATTAAATTGAGATTTGGGTTTTGACTGGGACACTCGAGAACTTTGACATTCTTTTGTTGAAGCCATTTCATGGTGCTCTTACTTTTATGTTTTGGATCATTATCTTGTTGCAGTACCCAATTGCGACCCATTCGCAACTCCCGAACTGAGAGTAATTTTCTTCTAAAATTTCCTAATATTCCTTCGAATTCAAGATTCCAATGATGATGACAAACCTCCCTAGACCAGAAACACTTATAAAGTATCTCCAAAGAAGCAAACTACCATCACCACCATATTTAACCGTATGAAGAATGTTTTTTCCTGAAATGCAGTATTTGATTTTCGTCAAACATACCATTGCTCGTTGTTCCGAAATAATCCAGTTTTGGTCTCGTCTGTCCAGAGAAATTCTTCTTCCAGAATGTAAATCCATCATTTTGACGAGCCCTGGCGTATTTTAAACGCGCTTCTTTGTGCGCTTTTCGTAGCTGAGGTTTCCTTCGTGCAACTTTTCCATGCAGATCAATCTTTCCGGATATACGACGTACGGTAGACATATGGACATCGATCTTAGACAATCTTAATGTTTTGTAAATATCACCCGCAGTCACTCGTGGATTGGCAGCTGCCATTCTTTCAATGCATCTAGCTGCACGTTTTGGAAACTTGCGAGGTCGTCCACCCCTCTGTAGAGTTTTTATTGTTCCAAATCCTTTCCATTTCTTTATAACTGCAACAACCATCTAAGTGGAATTCGAAGTTGTCCTCCTATCTTCCTATAACTCTTTCTAGACGCGTGTGCAACAATAATAGATCTCTTAAGACGACCACGACGACCCATTGCTTATTAATGGCTTTGTACAGTTATACGTCTTCCATGAAGATTCACGGATAAAATACTGGAATTCAGAATTGCCAACAGTCTTTAATCAATAAACAACTAACCGCTGATAAAAATTTTAAATTCTTCAAGCCTAAGGTAGGCACACAAAGTATGATATTAAATAATTTTGTAAATAAATATGCGAAAACTTTTGCATTTTAACATTTTTAATTTCCTCAAATTCTTTGATATTTTACATTATATGTTGGAGTTAAACTCATTTTTTTTATTTTGTTCAATATTTACAAACGAATGGTAAACTTCTCATACCTCAGTATATTAATTATACTGTGTTGTTTGCAGTTAAATGTATATATATATATATATATATATATATATATATATATATATAACTTCATAAGTACTTGCGATTAAATTTTCACTATATATTAAATTCTGGTGTGAAATTCCTATAAATGAAAACAA
This sequence comes from Bathynomus jamesi, assembly GCA_023014485.1. Taxonomy (NCBI): domain Eukaryota; kingdom Metazoa; phylum Arthropoda; class Malacostraca; order Isopoda; family Cirolanidae; genus Bathynomus; species Bathynomus jamesi. The sequence continues at coordinate 563,185 of JAJOZX010001936.1, forward strand.
ATAATTGTTAATATTTTCATTTGTTACTATTTCTATTAAAAAAAAATATTAAATAAAGAAAATAAAAATTAAATTAACCCCCAAGAGAAACTCCCCCCGAGAGAAAAATTTCTTCGAAATTTTGGTGTAACCGAAGCGGAAAAATTTTTCCTTCCGTTCAAAACTAAAATCTCAATTTTGTAATTAACTTTTACCCCTTTTTTTCGACATTTTGCTCAATTTTTTTATATATTTTATTTGTCATGACTTTTCAGCTACAATAATATATATATATATATATATATATATATATATATATATATATATATATATATATATATTATATATACAGGGTGGCCAGTAAATACATGGCGCATTTGAAACATGTTAAATGAACCCTATGAAAGGAAAAGAGCTTATTTTCATACCATACTACTACAATCTTAGGAGATTTATTATATAAATTATTGATGTTTGTTTTTTGGAGGTTTAAATCTTGAAAATAATGCTTCGTAACTGTTCACCATCTTCTTGTGTGCATTGACGCGCACGGACCACTGTGCTTCGCTTCGATACGAAGTAATGATAAACAACTTTCTTGATCCAAAACTAACAGAGATGAGAGTTTATGATCAAACCTGATTCCAGCGGGATGGACCAAATGCCCACACTGCTCGTGCATCAACGGCACTGTTAAGAGAGGTTGTTTCCACATTACCTCATTTCACGGTTTGGAGATGTTCCATGACCAGCCAGAACCCCGGAGTTAACGCCTGACTTCTTCTCGTGGGGGTTCCTGAAATCAACAGTCTACTAGAAAGGTCCAAGAACCCTTCAAGATCTACGCACACACATTGAACAGCAATTATCTAAGATTCCAGTTGACACTGTACAAAAAGTGCTGCGAAGCGCAGTTGTCCGTGCGCGTCAATGCACGCAACAGGGTGGTAAACATTTACGAAATATTATTTTCAAGATCTAAATCTCCAAAAAACAAACATCACTATTATTTAATAAATCTCTGAGATTGTAGTCTAGTATGGTAAGCAAATAATCTCTCTCTCTTATTTTCAAATGTGTCGTGTATTTACTAGCAACCCTGTAAGTGGTGATCATAAATTCAATCAACCACGAAATTTAATCATGAAATAGTCTTTGGTTGCATGACTTTACAATCACCATATATATATATATATATATATATATATATATATATATATATATATATATATATATATATATACACACACACACACACACGAGTTTTTCTAGTTTAAATGCTCCCAAAATTTAATGATTTTATTTTATTTGAACAAGATTCTAGAAATGTGTATGACTTACGGAACCTTCTTGCTAAACCTAAATAGGTCATGTAAAATCCGATTAGGTCCTACATGGCATAAACAGTTCCTTTAAAGCTTAAATAAGTCATATAAAACCTAAATAGGCAATATGGTTTAGGCATGAAGAGGCTCGCATGAACATTATATACAGCAGAGTTGTGTAAGACTGCCCAGACGGATCCCAGTTTGGAGCTCTTAAAGCTTGCCCACTAAAATTAATTAATATGTCAAAAATGAAACAAATAGTCCGTTCTCACCCCCCTCCTAACCCCTTTCCCCCAGTTTTCTCCATCGATCGAGGGGGAGAGGAGTTTGCAGGGAACAGGACATTGCTAGCCATTGGAGAGCCCCGGAGAGCCCCCATTACTCTAAAATTATTAATAGGTGAAAAGAGAATTTTTGAATAAATTTTAATAATGAGGTAATAATTGGATCCAAGGATTTTTTCTTCCCTCCGATCTCATACATTCCCTCAGTTTAAAAAAAAAAAAAGTGGGGTGTTTCTACCCCCTCTTTTCTCTCGTACAGGATAATGAGTCACGCTAACATCTAAAACTAGATCCATTACTCGTAATGTCTAGACATTTTCTGCTTATCTCTATTAACAATGCTTTATCATTGCTGAATGTCTGCAAAACTTTTGACTGCGATTTTGATGCAGCCATCCTGTCTCTCGTTTGTAGTGATTTTAGGGTTTTCTATACGACCATTAATCTTGTCGACTTCAGAACTTTTAAAGAATCAACGTACATGAACTTAACACGCTTCGTGTCGTGCCTCTGCAGTTGAGAACTATATATAAACGCGGTACTGTTTTTGAGAGATTTGCCGAATGCGATAACTTCGAGCATTTTTAAATTGCTTTGAAAAATTCTCGTTCGGTCGGTTAAGCAAATGTGTATTAAATTTCTTCGTAATTAGTTGTTGAATGCCCCCCCCCTAGCTACGAGACCCCACTTTTCTTAATAAATACGTGAGAATTTTTTTGGAAAATATGACATTCACTTCATTGTTGGTGCAAAAAACAAAATTGTAATTTTGCCCCCAAGGAAGGAAAAGAAAGAATCTTCCAGTATTTAAGTTTGAGTAATGTACTATACCGTATAGTACTTTGTACTCTGTACTATAGTACATATTATCGTAACGTTGACTACGATAGTTTGAATATGTACTGTAGGTCCTCGAGTAACTACTTCTGTAATAATAATTAACCTTTTAATGGCGGAATTGTTTGTAGGGTTAAGCTAAGAATGCGTGTATTTGAAAGGTTACCAATATGTAGCGTCGTCCTTTTAGGGTTAATAATAATAATAATAATAATAATAATAATAATAATAATAATGACAATATTTGGAGTTATTTAATATCGTTCGTAACGGCAAAGCTCGTGTGACGCAGGGGACCTACGGCTTTACGGTGGATCCTTACTATCTACGGGTCGCTACATCATCTGAACGTGGAGGAGGGTCACCCATCCAACTACTGAACAAACCCAATGTTGCTTCACTTCGCTGATCTAACGGAAAGCGGTGTTGCGACGTGGCCACGACGTACCCCGTTTACGGGGTTCTCCGTTATAGAAGTTCAGATTGGTCGTACGAATCTTAAGTATTGTAAGAATAACATCAGAAATGAAGTGTTTTGAATCATTTGTATACTAACCTGCAATTATATACACACACCTTTGGTTAGCTTCTGCCCGAATTGTTCATTCTGACGCAGCCAAGCGTCTTAACCACTAGGCCACCTAAGGTACCCATTTATCTACCAACCACTTTCTTTATTGTGTGGAAGGATGAACAGCTGGGTTTTGCTGCGCGCCGGCTGCCGTCGGGTCTCGAACCCGGGGCCGATGGATTCGTAGTCAGCGACGCTAACCACTACACCACGTGTTATTTTGTGATTTTAGTGCATATATATATATATATATATATATATATATATATAGAGAGAGAGAGAGAGAGAGAGAGAGAGAGAGAGAGGCGTACATTCAATATTTTAGTCCTACTACTAGTGCAAAAACAAACCTTCATTTAACTTTACTTGTTCTGATGCTATCCGCAACAGAGAGGAGGCTTTCAAACGGTACCGTTGCCATCCAACTCCTGACTCTCACTCAGCTTATATTTCTGCTTGGAATCGTGCAAAATCTGTTTTGCAAAAAATTCCTTCATCCGACAAAAATGTGAAAACCTATCTAATTCTTCACGCTCTTTCTGGCACCTAGCTAATAACCTCTCCAACAACTTTACCTCTTCTTCTTTCCCTCCTCTTTTCCATTCCGACAGCTCAGTTGCCGTCTCTTCTCCTGACAGAGCTGTACTCTTCGCTCATACGTTCGCCTCCAACTCAGCTCAGCTGCTGTCTTTGTATGGGGTTTTGTCCGCCACTGTATGGAGTATGCTTCTCATGTGTGGGGTGGTTCGACCCACGCAACCCTTCTTGACCGGGTGGAATCAAAGGCTTTTCCGCTCATCAATTCCCCACCTCTTACTGACTTTAATCCCTCTTTTTCTCCGCAATGTTGCCACACTGTTTCTTTATTATCGCTATTGTAACGGACACTGCTCTTCTGAACTATCTTACTACACGTCTCCTCCTTTAAGGAGAGCACGCAGTACTCGACTTTCAACACATTCTCATCCCTTTTCTGTACAACTCTCTAACGCAATGGTTAATCGGTATTTCCAGTCTTTCATCTACTCAACCAGTCAACTATGGAATAATCTTCCTGAATCCATCTTTCCCCCTGTCTGTGACCTCCAATCTTTCAAACGCAGAGTGTCCAGGAACCTTGAAAACTCTGGACCTTGATTTTGACTCTTTTCTTCCTGTATTGGGGGGTTGGGGGTTGCAGGCATTCGGCCTTGGCCCCTTCTTCCTGCATAAAAAAATGTGTACTCTACTGTACTATACCGTAATCAGTAAAGTTTCATATGACATGAGAATTTGAAGTCGTTTGGTACCTTACTATTACATGTTCAGATTAGGTTAAGGAATTAGATTTCAGATATGGAACCACATAAACACTAATTGGATAGTTACTGTTTTTTTCTTGACCCAATATACGAGTGCTTCCCATCGTGGGTGTTGCGAGGTTTTTATGAAAATGACAAAAAAAAAATTTGAAAAGTTAGCGAACATTCACAAATTTCAGTTAAAACGAGACTTTCGCGATTTATTATTAAGTCTACACGTAAAATGTATACAGTAGGATTAGTTTGAAGTAAAGGGGTGTTTTGGGGGGGTAGAGGGAGGCAAGGGGACTGGATATTGAAGTCTGAGACAAAATCCTCCGTGATGCCGAGAAAGAGCAACAGATAGTATTGGGGTGCCTTGAGCCAGAAAAAGATTGAGAACCACTGCTCTATACCAAACCTGGAACCTATATACTGTCAGTACTAGGACCCACCCCCACCCTTTGTAACTCGTAACATTAAAGTTACAAAAAGCCCATGAAAGTACTTCGTCTTTGAGGTTTAACTAACTTCACTCACATGTAAACTCGACACAAGAAGTTCAGGAAAATTAATGAACCTATATACAGGGTGCCCCATAAGTCCTGTCTCAGGAAAATGTGCCTTTTCCTAAAGAGTGTAACTCGCTTCCATATTAACAATTGCGTGTTATTCTACCTGCAACAAAAAAAAAAGGTCCCAAAACGAGACATCAATTTGAACATTTGTTTTAGTTCTAATGTATTACTATTGTAAATTGAATTTAAAATAAATTTTCCTATGACACCGCACTTATGGGACACCTTGTACATATATACAGCATCTGTGGCTTTGGACGCTACACAGTTTTTACCCACAAAAACACTCGACATCTCGGGTATTTGGGCAACGAAACTTACGAGAGGAAACAAAATAGTTTATCACTGAATTTAAAATTCAGTAGTCAAATAGTTTTAATAGTTCAGACTTTATCCGTATATGATTCTTGCCAAATTGCCCCAAAATTGAAGACTAAAATTGATTTAGGAATACCTTCACATCTGACCAAATTCAAAATATTAGCAAAATGGTAGTCATTTTCCTTTTAAGCTAAAAGGTTCGACGGGATTCATATGCAAAATATATTTTATTTTAATTTATTTTTGTTTTATTTACAAATTATTTTCTGTTCTTTCCACAATTTAATATATTTGGAGACTACATTAAATCTTTGGCCATTTTTATTCTGTATTCCTGAGTGAATTTCCTGCCAACAAAAGCTTTGATATTATATACTATATATATATGAAAATGAATATATATATATATATATATATATATATATATATATATATATATATATATATATATATATATATATATATATATATATAATTAGGAGGGACAACCCGACCTTCGTGAAATGGAGAATCCTCGCACGGAACATCTGAAAGGTGTATATATATATATATATATATATATATATATATATATACTGTATATGAAGTGGTGCTCATAAGTGTTCTTACAGAGAAATATGTCGGTTATATTCGTCCTTATCTTTTGTACCATGCTGAGGATAGTTATGGGAAGTTTATCGTTGGTAAAATGAAACACATCAAAAAATTGGTTTAAGTCCGACATATAACGTAAATATCAAATAATTTGAGGAAAATAGAAATGTTAAAATGTTAAAATTTTTGTACATTTATTTACAAAATTATATAATACTTTGTGTGTCGACCTTTCGTTGAAGAATTTAAAATTTTTATCAGTAGTTGGCTGTTTATTGATTAGAGACTGTTGGCAATTCTGAATTATAGAATTTTCTTTGTGGATCTTCATGGAAGACGGATCTCTGTCAAGCTATTAGTAAGCAATACGTCGTCGTAATATAGAGCTGTCTGCAGATCTTAAGAGATCTGATATTGCTGCACACGAGTGTGGAAAGAGCTATAGGAAAATAGAAGAAGAACTTTGAATTCCATTTACGACAGTTGCTGCAGTTATGAAGAAATGGAAAGGCTTTGGATCAATAAAATCTCTACCGAGGTGTGGTGAACGACCTTGCAAGATTTCAAAACGTACAGCTAGACGGATTGAAAGAATGGGTGCTGCGAATCCACACATGACTGCTGCGGGTGATATTTGCAAAACATTAGGACTGTTTGAGATTGATGTTCATGCGTCTTCTGTACGTCGTACATCATTCAGAAAGAATGATTCACATGGACGAGTTGCACGAAGAAAACCTCTGCAAAGAAAACTCCCAAAAATGCTCGTTTAAAGTACTCCAAAGATCATCAAAATGACGGATTTTGATGGTATGTTTGGCAAATATCAAATACTGCATTCTAGGAAAAAACATCCTTCCTGCGATTAAACAGGGTGGTTGTAGTTTACCTCTTTGGAGATGCTTTAGTGCTTTTGGTGCAGGAAAGCTTATTATCATCAATGGAGTCATGAACTCGAAGAAATATCAGGAAATTTTAGAAGAAAATTTATTGCCTTCAGTTCGGGAGGTGCGAATGGGTCGCAACTGCGTACTGCATGGGATAATGATCAAAAGAAAATGCACCATGAAATGGCTTCAACAAAAGGACTTAAAGCTTCTCGAGTGGCCCAGTCAAAGCCGAGATCTCAATTTAATCGAGAATTTATGGTTTGATTTGAAAAAATCTGTCCGCAATAGAAACCCTTTGAATCTGAATGAATTGCAACAATTTTCTTTAGAATACTGTAATGGACTAAAATTTCCACTGAGAGATGTCAAAACCTCGTAAAAAAAAAATACCTAAACCGAATCATTGACGTCATTCGAACCCAAAGGTAGACACACAAATTATTAAATAATTTTGTAAATAAATGTACGAAAAATTTTGTATTTTAACTTTTTTTAGTTTCCTCAAATTCTTTGATGTTTTACGTTATTACGTTGGAGTTAAACTAATTTTCTTATTTGTTGAATTTTTCCCCAACGAATGGTGAACTCTTCGTAACTATCCTTCAAGCATAGTACAAAAGATAAGGACGAATATTACTGAAATATTTCTCAGTACCAATACTTATGAGCGCCACTGTACACATTATTATTATTATTATTATTATTATTATTATTTTCTTTTGAATGATAACTGGTAAAAAATATTCATACTAAAAATTGCCACCAATCCTCTATTTTTGCCGTGAAAATGGCGTAATTGAAGATTGTGCGTTGGGACGTCAACAATTTGTTTGATATGTAAATGCAGTGAATTGTACATAATTCTCGAAAAGGCTTTCACGAATAGGGCTAACATTAATAATTGAATTAATTTATTCAGATTAACGTGCATTGAATTGAACGACGAGTATTTTGAACATTTTTAACATGGTTCCATAAATAGAAATGTATTTCTCACCGGGTAAAGAATTTCACTGTATTTCCCATTGGATAGAAATTTTTTGGTCACACTGTTACTAAAAATTTCTTAAATGATATATATACACAATATATTGTCGAAGATCGGAAGGAGCTTAAAGCTGACGTGTCATGAAGCGAATTTTGGGTTTTGAGTTTTGAGCAGCTGCATTGTGTTGAGTTGGAACTAGTTTCGTGTTGACAAACCCACAAGCTAAGTTCTTTCCAATTTGGCCATTCGATATTTGTCGAAAGTTTTTTTCAATGTATAAAACACTAACTAGGACTGAATACATGATAAGTGTATGAAATCGACGTATTTATAATTAAAAAAAAATTTCAGTTACAGCGTTAATTTAAGTCATTCAAATGTATTTCCTCCAAAGTTATCTTATTAGACTTTAAATTGCACTTTGTGGTTTTTGTTGTAGATTATTATTTGAGAAGGATTTTCTTCTATTGGATATACGCGTTATATATAGAATAGAACAAGTGAGATTTGCCATTCTTTGCCATTCTCTATGTTTTTCATTGTCACTCTGCAGAGTTGAAATAATGATGATCTTGTTCTTTACCTTGTATCATAGTTCGTAGTTTCAGCAATAAGTATGAGTTCGTGTAATTTTCATTCTCTTTTTACGTTGACCAAAACTCGTGTACCAATTAAACAGTTTGCCAAGTTGAGAGAGTCTAGCTATGATCTTTTTTTTAGTTCCTCACGAAAGGAGAACCTCTAACTAATTAAGTTTAAAAAAAAATTCGTATTTGCAACCTTAGCCGCGTCTTTTCTTAACTGTTTAACCCACCCACACCCCGCCCCGCCCACGCCCCACCCAAAAATAAAGTTCATTAAATGACTCGTCGTTCATGTACGATTGTAGGGTAAAGTTGCCAATGGTTGCGTATCGGTCCTACTGTCACGCATTTGACTTAAAAAACTGCCCACAAAATACTGTTCCAGAGAAGGAAATAATGTGAAACATTACTTCTAGTAACGAAGTCGCTAGAAGTAATGTTTCACATCAGTTTTATTCTCTTCACTGTAACAGTATTGTGTGTGTGTGTGGGGGGGGGTTAAGTCAAATGCGCCACATTTGGACGGATGCGCGACCATCAGCAACTTTACCCTCTGTAAATATAAATTTAATTGCATCCTTCATCTGTTCCCAAACTGTGGTACGTGAGGTCCTGTTTTAATGGTACGTTAATATATTAAAAATTAAATCTCAACGAACCGTAAAATAAAAACGAAAATTAATTTAGAGTTCGTAGCTTTGAGAAGTAAAATGTTCGTTTTTATGACGACAATTACTGGTCTGCCCTGAAAAAATTGAATGTGGTGGTACGGTAAGTTTTCTGGTTTGCTGTACGGTAGGTAACATCCACGAAGCTCATTTCCTTACTACTCGGGGATGAGTGTGCTCCGAGGGTCACCTAAGACCAAAGTGGACGTAGGGTAAGTGGCCGGCTCAACCGTACCCGATACTAGCGACTGGGAGCGAACCAGAGCCTTACTACTCAGAGTCTGTTCCGTAACCACTGAACTACCGCGCACCTTGTACAGTAAGTGGTACAAAAGAAAGATTAAGAAACCTTGATGTAATAAATTCTGCAATTTAGTCTTTATAAACTTTTAGCTTAAGCTGTTAAGAAATTTATTATTATTACTATTTATTAGTAGAAGTAGTAGTAACATCATTATCAGTAGTAGTAACATTATCGTTATCATTCCTGAGTAAAGCGCTTGTTTTCACACATTTAATATTTCTATTATACGATCGTGTGTGTGAAAGAAAACATTAAAAAATCTAGTGGAATGTGTGTTGCGTGCCAAAAGAATTTCGTATCGATAGTAATATATTGCTCTAAAAGAGTACCACCACACCTCCTTTTGCCTTCGACTGGTCGCAATTTGTTAGGACCCCCCCCACCCCACCCCCCCCAAAAAAAAATTACGCGCATTAAAGGTATTGGTTTTTGAATATTATGATGTAAGAAGGAAAAATTATCCGTGTGGGAATGCTTAACGCGTATATTGTTCGCGTGTGAGAGAATATGTAAGAAAAATTATTATTCGCGAGTTTAAGAAAAATCTTAAGAATAAATAGCGACCGACTCCAGCAATACTCATTACGAGAATTTTAAGTGAAATATTTAATGTAAAAATATTTTAAATTGCAAAGAATTGAGAAATTTATTATAAATATGAGAGATGGCGTGAAAGGAGACACTGTGTATATATATATATATATATATATTATATATATATCTATATATATATATATGTATATCAGTAACTGTGAGAATGAAATGAAGAGACCAAAATTTGAAGTGGAATAGCATTTTTTTAAAAATATTTTCCTAATGGCGCCATATATCTTCGTTCATGACTCCTGGAATATAATTGACAATATAAAAATTTCAAATATTTAATATTTTTTATTTTTTTAATTAAATAGAATTTCCACGTTTTATTTTTAGTTCATTTTATGCCAAAAATAAATTATATTAATTCTTTTTTTTTTAAAATTGAATTATAAATTTAAATTACTTTTTAAATCTAATTAAACAGTTACCCTCTAATAATTTACTGAACCTAACCTAACCTAATAAACCTAACCTGACCTAGCCAAACGTGACCAAGACCAACCTATGTTAGTATAATGTAAATACCCGAATAATCCTCCCCCCCCCCCCCCCCCCCCCCCCCCCCCCCCCCCCCGCCCCCACCCCCCCCCCCCCCCCCCCCCCCCCCCCCCCCCGACACACACCAAATACACGTGATATAGAAGGTCTTTTCGGTAAAATTAATTTCTAACCCGATATTTTAACCCAATATTTTAACCCGATATTTTAACCCGATATTCTAACCCGATATTCATATTTGGCTAAATATTTCGTGTATCATACTGAACATTTAAAATACGAAAACATTGTGCAAAATTATTATTATTATTATTATGTTCAGCTTCGCAAATGTTTGCTAACCACAATATCTCGAGCCTCCCTGAGGTAATGAGACACGCTCAGTACGGTGTCATATAAAGAATTCCAAACTTAGACAATCAAATTATTCAAGTTATTCATCATTCCTCTCAAATGTCTTCTAAAAAAAAAATATATATATATAATATATACAGGGTGGGCGGAAAGTAGCTCCCTATTTTGGATTGGTAAAAAAATACGTATATTATCCATTTATTTCAGAAGAAATAATATGAAATGGTAGGCATACATGGTAGGTTTTCTCTGAAATTCAATGTGGGCTCCAACTCTTTCCACCAGCTTCTGGAGCCGCCCAGGAATGGCGTCCACTGACTTTAGCAGGAACTCCGGCGGGATGGAGGACATGACTCCCGAATTCGGTCCTCCAGTTCTTCCAATGTCCTCGGTTTGGTGCGGTAGACTTCTTCCTTTACCACCCCAAAGAAAGAAGTCGCACGGTGTCAAGTCGGGGCTCCTGGCTGGCCATTGATGTGGACCACGACGACCATCCAACGCCCAGGGAAGTGGGCATCCAGCCACTCACGGACAACAAGAGCGAAGTGCGGAGGGGCGCCATCTTGCATAAATATCAGATCGTCGATGTTCTCCCATGTGCTGACAACGGCCAGACCTCGTTTCGCAACATAGCAAGGTACCGCTCAGCATTCATGGTGTTGCGCAGAAGGAACGGGCCCACAACCTGATCTGAGGTCATACCACACCACACCGTTACACTGAACCGATTCTGCCGTTTTTCAGCGGTAACCGTGCGACTTCTTTCTTTGGGGGTGGGTAAAGGAAGAAGTCTACCGCACCAAACCGAGGACATTGGAAGAACTGGAGGACCGAATTCGGGAAGTCATGTCCTCCATCCCGCCGGAGTTCCTGCTAAAGTCAGTGGACGCCATTCCTGGGCGGCTCCAGAAGCTGGTGGAAAGAGTTGGAGCCCACATTGAATTTTAGAGAAAACCTACCATGTATGCCTACCTTTTCATATTATTTCTTCTGAAATAAATGGATAATATACGTATTTTTTTACCAATCCAAAATAGGGAGCTACTTTCCGCCCACCCTGTATATATATATATATATATATATATATATATATGTGGTATGAAGTGTGATGTCTGTACCTCCAGTTAACATCGATATTATTAACTTTATTCATAATTGTTTTGTACAGGGTGTCCCGTAAGTCTGGACCCATAGGGAAAAAATAATAAAATTACAAAATAGTCCAAAAATTTATTTATAATATATTTTTTTATTATTTTTATTATTATTTTTATTATTTTTTATTATGATCTTACTCCGCTGGAGTTTTATTTGTGGGGCCACTTGAAAGCCAAAGTGTACGAGGTCAAACTTCAGGACATTTTCCACCTTAAAGCACGCATTGTGGAGGCGTGTCAAGAAATTCTGCGACTGTGATTCAGAAAGTGCTGTCGCAGTGGAGATTACGTCTTCAACTATGTGTGCGACACAACGGCGGACACTTTGAACAGATATGTAATAAATTTTTGGACTATTTTGTAATTTTATTATTTTTCCCTATGGGTCCAGACTTACGGGACACCCTGTACAGGGTGTCCCTAAAGTCTGGACACATAGGAAATATCACTAACTATAACTAACTATATGTTATTATTATTATTATTATTATTATTATTATCTTAAATTCATGCAACTGAGGCCTAAGGTAGGCCCACATCGAATCAGCAACCCTGAGGTAGGACCAAATAGGACCTCCAAGTCCATAACTTATGGACTTGGAGGTCCTATTTGGTCCTACCTCAGGGTTGCTGATTCGATGTGGGCCTACCTTAGGCCTCAGTTGCATGAATTTAAGATAATAATAATATAATAATAACATATAGTTAGTTATAGTAGTGATATTTCCTATGTGTCCAGACTTTAGGGACACCCTGTAGTTTAATTTTTAGTGTTAATGTCAGTATCTATAATATAGAAATTATATTTTTATTATTTTTTATTTTTTGGTCATTATCTGTAATATGGAAATTAGTTAAAAAAAATTTTGTCATTATCTGTAATATGAAAATCACTTCTCCGCCCGATAAAAAATTTTCTTTTTCATTTTTCATTTTTCATCTAAACTTTTCATTGAAATATCGTCAAGTCCTTCCTGGATTGTAATATTGGAATGTTGAAAACTTTTTTAATGTACAGTAATATAATTATCATTAATGAGAAAACTACTTCTGAAGGAGGGAATTTGCCTACACTCCACACTGTTGTTATACGCAGGGACATTACAGTTAAATATCTTAATAGCAATGCAAAATCTATAAAATATACCCATGTGTGTATATATGGGTATATTTTATGTACACACACACACACACATATATATATATATATATATACAGGGTGGGCCGTAAGTTTCCATACATAGGAAAATTTAAACGTTTGTTTTTATGTTTCAGATACCCTAAGAATACGCGTTTGTAAGATCTTGTTTACTGATGAAGCAAATTTTTACGTCAATGGAGAGGTTAATCGGCAAAACATACGTTATTGGAGTAATGCTAACCCTAACTGGCTGAGTCCGACGAAGATGCAAGGTGCCGGTAAAGTGATGGTGTGGGCCGGGATATGGGGTGACAGAATTATTGGACCAATTTTTGTCAGTGGAAATCTTAATGCCGAAAGGTATCTTAACATGTTGCAAGAAGAGATTTTCCCATCCCTGCTAAACGAGGAAGGTAACTTCCCAGTTTACTTCCAGCAAGATGGAGCTCCACCTCATTATGGTCTTCACGTGCGTCGGTATTTGGATCAGCAGCAGTTTCCGGATGCTTGGATTGGTCGGCGTGGTCCTGTGGAGTGGCCTCCCAGATCCCCAGATCTCACCCCCTGATTTCTATCTTTGGGGGCACTTGAAGGCCATGGTGTATCAGGAAAAGATACGAGACATAAATCATCTAAAGGAACGTATCACCAACGCCATTACAAGCATAACGTCAACTGTGCTAATGCGTGTTCATCAACAGTGGGGAACACGTATTGAAATGTGTTTTCAAAACAATGGCAACCATGTAGAGCATATTATATAAATAAAATGGTTGTCCATAAAAAATGTTTTTTTTCCTATGTATGGAAACTTACGGCCCACCTGTATATATATATATATATATATATATATATATGAGTATATTTGATGTTTTGACGTTTCGACCTTGGTCCCTGTTTCCTGCATAAAAAAATTAACCTCGTTGCTTTTCCGTGCGTTGGTCTCTCTTCACACTAAGGTCAAGCTGATGGTCCCGCCTCTAGGTCTGGCTTGGTGGAGGAGCGAGTTGCTTTCTTGAGATCTCCACCGTACATAGCCAGATACACCCGGCTCATCTGGCACCGTTCTGAGTCAGGCATCTAGTCTTCTCTTGAAGACTTCAACTTTGACCCCTGTAATGTTTCTGAGGTCCTTTGGGAGCTGGTTAAAAAGTTTTGGTCCCCTGACAACCAAGCTATTTTTCTCCAGTGTTTAGGAGGTCCCTTGTCGGGCCTTTAATCTGGGAACACTACACATCTGCCTATCCTATTTTCCAGCGTTATTTGGATGGTAATTAGGTTTAGTTTGAGGTTTAGTACCAGTTTTTCGATCATTTTCCATATGTAAATTATGGTGTACCTCTCTCTTCTTCTTTCCAGGGAGTGCAGATTTAGTTTACGTAGTCTTTCCCAGTAGTTGAGCTCTTTGCAGCCATCAATCTTTGTTGTGAAATGTCTCTTGAGTTTCTTCTAGTTTATTAATTTCTTCCTTCAAAACGTCAGAACTGAGCAGTATTCAAGTTTTTGTATAATCAGCGTTTTTAGCAGGGAATCATTACTGTCCTGTCCCTTCTTTTGAACGTTCTTAGTACCTGTCCGGCTACACTTTTTGCTTTATTTATCGCTATCTAATTTTATTATATATATATATATATATATATATATATATATATATATATATATATATATATATATATATATAGGTGGCGCAAAAGTCGCTCATTATAGGAATTTTCAGTGTTGATTATAATATAATCGGTACAGAATTTAAATTCTGTACCGATTCATCGATTTGTTGTACCTGGTATTCCATACATTAAAACCAAGCTCACCCTCTCGTCTATCGTTAATTTCGCAGCCATCCCCTACCTAAAAGAAAAAATAATATAATCAACACTGAAAATTCCTATGATGCGCCACTTTTGCGCCACCCTGTATACTATATAAATTTTAATTGCGTGGGAGTTTCTCCGAGTTGTGACGAAACGTAGTTTGAAAAATGAATAATTCATACGCTCATTTTTTTTGTTTCATATTTTTAGTTTTAATGTATTTTATATTTTAATTAAATTTACTAAATAGTAACTTCTGATAGTAAGAATACTATTACTAATAGTAAATAATACAATTTATAATATACACTCTCAAAATGTCCTTTGAGAGTACTCTGAAGTTTTGGAAAAAAAAAATCAAATTGTTCTTTATCTAAAATATCGAAGGATATTGTCCCTTTTTGAAAGAAAGTACATGATTTCGGAGGAGAAATGTCCTTTCATCGAGACTTTGGATCGAAATCAATCGATTTTATTTTAGTATTAGCGGTATAATAATAATAATAATAATAATAATTATTAACGGGCAATGATTTAATGGCAATAAAAACAAAATTTATGATTTTAAAATTATCAGAACATGGAGACGAGTTACCGTATTTCCCGGCGTATAAGGCGCACCCTAATTTTGAAGAGAGAATTATTTTGAAGAGAAAATTTAGGAAAATAAAAATTTAGGAAAAAATATACCTCCTACCTCACTTCACATGTACAATTTTAACGAGTTAATTTTAACGAGTTAATTTTAACGCAGGGTGATTTTTGGAGTATTTTGGGGGAAAAAAAAGTGCGCGTTATACGCCGGGAAATATGGTATTTAGGAAGAGAGAGAGTGAGTCAAATTCGGAGAAGGTGTTTATTTGTGACACTCGAGTCATCTCGTTTGTTAGGTTATGCCAAAGTTTTTGAAACACAAGTGCAGATTTTTGTACAGAACATTAATTTAATTTATTGGGGTTCTTTAACCCCCCTTCGCAACATCTAAGGTCATATGACGGAGTTGACCTACAGCTTTACGTGGGATCCGAACCACGTGTCGTTACATAATCTGGGCGCGGAGGACAGTCTCCCATCCATCTACTAGCCAGACGTAATGTCGCTTAACTTCGCTGATCTCCGGGAAGCGGTGTTACGACATTGGCCACGACGTAGCCCTTGTATAGAACATAATAATTACGATATTACTTCAAGTTAGCTCATTAAATTACGCTTTTGTACGATTGCGCTTTACATTTTTATAATCTGTTGGTAAATATTTTAACTTTTTTTATACAGGGTGTCCCATAAGTCAGGTCTGATAGGGAAATTTATTTTTAATTAAATTTACAAGAGTAATATATTAGAACTAAAACAAATGTTCAAATTGATGACTTGTTTAGCCCTTTGAGGACCAAGGGACGTATTTGTCCCAACGGAAATAATAATATAAATTGTACAATGATGCAACGTTTTTACAAATACATCTACATGTTTATATAGGTATCGTTTAGTTGTCGGAAAATTAACCCAAAATGGGTCATTTAAGTGACTATAGTTACTAACATATCTAATTGTAAATAACAATAAAATTTAAACTTTCAAGTTCAAAGAAACGTATACCGGTCGTCAAAGGGTTAAGGACCTTTTTTCTTGCCCCCGCCTTTTCCTGAGGAGTATAACTCACTTCCATATTAGCCACTGCGTGTTATTCTACCTGCAACAAAAAAGGTCCCAAAACAAGACATCAATTTACACATTTGTTTTAGTTCTTATGTAATACTTTTGTATATTTCATTTAAAATAAATTTTTCTATAACACCGGACTTATGGGACACCCTGTATATATATATATATTAAATAAATAAAATTTCTCCTATTCAAAATGTACTCATTAATTATTAATAAAAAGTTAAAATAAGTTTAAAAAATATTAATTTCTCTCATTTCAATGGTGCCCATAGAACGGAAAAAGTCCAAAAATTTATATGAAAAATTCCAAAAACATTTTGTAATGTCGGTAAAAAGATACATTGATTCTGATTAGGTTAGGTTAGGTTAAAATATGTTTGGTTAATTCGTTTTTTAGATATATAGATTTAAAAAAAACTGTACCTCGCTTATGCGGAGATATGCATACACATGTGTGTGTGTGTGTGTTTGCAATAACTTTCTCTTACACTGCATTTGGTACACACCAGAAAATGTTTTTTAATTGTGAACATAGTAATAAAAGACCGCCATTGCCCTTCTAGTTTTTCTTTGATTGTCATATCAAATTTTGGTGGTGTACTGCCGAAAGGACACACTAAAAAAATCTTATCAGATATTTCTTGGAAGAAAATTCCAAAAGTCCTTCGAAAAATTTTGTTCTTTATTTGAAACATGAATTGAGTTCATAATCTTAAATTTTTTTTTCGCATAAAAGCCATTATACCTTAAAGCAGTGGTCCGCGAACGTTTTCTGTCGTCCTTCTCCCTTTAATAGTTAAGAGAAAAGATGACGTACCCCATTTGAAATTTGAAGTAGAATATAATTCCTTTGGGTGTAACCATACTTTTCCTGTCCGTTTTAAGCACGTAACGTTTCACGCGCTCCTTTTGCAGTGCGTGGAGCGTCACCTATGGGCCGCGCACCCTACTTTGGGGGCACCGCCACCTTGAAAGAAAATTTCCTGATTTTCATATATTTTTTACGACATTAGAAAATTGTCAATTTTACGTGTGTCATTCATACCAGACGGTGATTATCAAGAATTATATATATATATATATATTTCCTTTTTTTTTTCTTCCAAGAAATATCTGATAAGATTTTAGTGTCCTTTCGGCAGTACACCACTAAAGTTTGATATGACAATCAAAGGAAAACTAGAAGGGCAATGGCGGTCTTTTATTACAATGCACAGTTAAAAAACATTTTCTGGCGTGTACCAAATGCGGTATAAGAGAAAGTTATTGCAAACACACAGACTACACACACCACACAAACACACACATGTATGCATATCTCCGCATAAGCGAGGTACAGATTTTTTAAATCTATATATCTAAAAAACTAATTAATCAAACATATTTTAACCTAACCTAACCTAATCAGAATCAATGTATCTTTTTACCGACAGTACAAAATGTTTTTGGAATTTTTCATATAAATTTTTGGACCTTTTCCGTTCTATGGGCACCATTGAAATGAGAGAAATTAATATTTTTTAAACTTATTTTAACTTTTTATTAATAATTAATGAGTACATTTTGAATAGGAGAAATTTAATTTATTTAATTTAACAGCTTTAATGAACATAAATTAAAACAAAAAATATTTGTCGTTTCTTCAAAAATTTGACGATAATTTGGGTTGAAAATTGGACGCAAGCTATTATTGGCCATCTTATTCTTAGTTCGCAAAGACCTAGGCTCTATATATATATATATATATGTTAAACACAGACCGTGCATGGAACAAGGAACTCTTCTGGGAAAATTAAATCCACTATAGTCCGAATAAGTAATGGTAAATGACAAATACCATAGTTTTTCTTTTTCATGATGTTAGCCCGACGTGGGCAACGGGTCTCTCGCAAAGAGGTCCCATAAATATAGCTTCCCTCACCAGCTATCTGCAAAGCAGACAGGATCCAGCTTTGGGACATGGATCTAGGGTTTATGCGGTCTGTGTTTCACATATAATTTTCTCAGGGAACCATTCTGAGTTTGTATATATATATATATATATATATATATATATATATATATATATATATATATATATATATACACTGTCTATGTGTGTGTGTGTGTATATATACACACTGTATATACAGGGTGAGTCAAAAGTCCGGAAACATAGGAGCTATGCTTTTCAATGCAAATATACATATATATATTTGCATTGAAAAGCATAGTTCTTATGTTTCCAGACTTTTGACTTACCCTGTGTGTGTGTGTATATATATATATATTATATATATATAATATATATATATTATATATAATATATAATTAATAAGTGGCATTCCGAGAGAAATATTTTCATTGTTGACGTTCAATCAATTTAAACCATCCATTGTTTGCTTCACCCCATTTATCATAATTTGCTGAACCAGGAATGAATGTTTTGTACACAAACTCTGCTCTTCCATTTAACGAACTACTGTATTCACAATTGCTTAGAAACGAATTGTTTTAATCAATAATATATATATATATTTCGTGTGTGTGTGTTGTGTGTGTGTGTGTGTTATTTTATTTTACAGAATGCGGCGTTTACACACGCATACAAAATCCTTCAGAGAGAATTTATGTGGTTTACCCTGCCATAACTGCACAATTATTTTAAGTTTTATGAAAGGAATATAATCATGGTTGGGGCAGTTATCGTATGGTGGAATTGACCATTTAGTTTGATTTTCAAACAGTTAACCATATATTTGGTTACATACATATTACATAAATACATACGTAAATATTTATGCACTGCATATTGTGTGTGTGTGTGTGTGTGTGTGTGTGTGTGTGTGTGTGTGTTGTGTGTGTGTGTGGATAACTGTCGAAATTGTGATAGTTTTTAGGATAGTTTCAGTCTTAATTTTTTTTACATCATTAAGGATTAGGGAAGAGGAGATATAATGAAGACTAGGTTAGGTTAAGTTAAGTTAAGTTAAGTTAAGTTAAGTTAAACGTCGACATCCACAGTAAAAAATGTCTTGTATTCCCTACGAATCAAGACAGTCGTTAGGATACGCACAACCCATCGCGACACGAAAGTGCATAGGAGTGTCGCGGTTGTTTATCTTTATAAATGCTATATTTTATCATAAAAAAGGATACAATTAAGATTACGCTAGGTTAGGTAAGTTTTGGTTTGGTTAGAAATTCATTAACAAAAAATAAAAAATAAAAAGACTCCCTCCATCCACCCCAACTTAACCGCCCCCCCCCCCCCCCCCCCCCCCCAAATACAATCCATCTATTATCAAGAATTTGAACTAATTCCTAAGGTTTCTCAATAACTTTAGTAAATGAAAACTGGGATTAAAATGTCTTTTGGGATTAAAGCTTTTTTTCCACTTTGAGACAAAAGAGAGAAAAAAAAAGAAAAAAAAGAAAAAATTTCGAGTTTTGAGTAATACAATTTCAAAGTTTTGGAAAACTTAAAAAAAAAAAAGCTAATAAATATTCAGTTTTAATTTCAGAGTTTTTGGAGGTATTTTCTTCAAGCAAATTAAAATTGAATTTTTATGTATATTCAGGTTTCTCTCTCTCTCTCTCTCTCTCTCTCTTCTCTCTCTCTCTCTCTCTCCCGTATTTAAAATATTGTATTTAAAATATTGTATTTAAAATATTGTATTTAAAATATTGTATTTAAAATATTGTATTTAAATCGTTCAACTGCAGAGACATTGTGAAATAAAAAGATATCTAGCCATTTATATTAATTAAGGTTATAAAATAATACGTCCTATTCATTACAGATTAATTTTAACTATCTTTTATTAATTTAACTTTATATTAAATGGTTTCTTTCCGTAAACGAAAGTGATGCTAACCGTTGGCGCCAAAATTTAACTTAGGCGCCAAAATGTGTTTTACTCCATTAGTCAAAACGTACCTTTCGATTGGTCAATCATCCTAACCTAATCTAACCAATCTAACTTAACTCACTCTAACTGAACCTAATCTAACTAACGTAACCTAATCTAACCAACCTAATCTAACTTATCGTAATCTAACCTAACCTAACCGAATGGATGCTTCTCTCATTTGGCATAAACGTAAGATAAATTTGGCGAAAACGCTACAAACTCGATTCTAACATTTTTATTGGTAATTTTTATTGGTAATCTTTATATACGTATATATATATATATATATATATATATATATATATATATATATATATACACAGGGTGTCCCGTAAGTCTGGACCCATAGGGATTTATAATATATTTTTTTATTATGTTATTATTATTAGTTTATTATTATTATTTTTTTATTATTTTTTATTATGATTTTTATTTGTGGGGCCACTTGAAAGCCAAAGTGTACGAGGTCAAACTTCAGAACATTTTCCACCTTAAAGCACGCATTGTGGAGGCGTGTCAAGAAATTTCTGCGACTGTGATTCAGAAAGTGCTGTCGCAGTGGAGATTGCGTCTTCAACTATGTGTGCGACACAACGGCGGACACTTTGAACAGATTATGTAATAAATTTTTGGACTATTTTGTAATTTTATTATTTTTCCCTATGGGTCCAGACTTACGGGACACCCTGTATATATATATAATATATATATACTATTTTTATTATATTTAATCCGAAAATGAAATAAATTAAATATAATCAAATAATGAAAAATAATTTTAGTCTATCCTCAAATTTAGGAACTTTGGAAGAATGTGTGAGTAATTTCATTTTTCCCACGGTTTGAATGAGGTTTTTTTTTTTTTTTTTTTTTTGTCGCTGTTGATAGATGAAATTAAATTAGATTTTGATAAAAGAATTAAAGAGAACACCGTTCAAAGTTGGGTCGGGTTGTTGGGATAGGAGAATTTGGATGGTATGATGCGTTAAAATATATATATATATGTGTGTGTGTGTGTGCATCATCGTACGTCCCACGCGGAGGAAAATACTCAATTGGAACAGCAATTACACTGTAGGATCCGTACGTGGGTCTATAATTTTTGTGAGGACCATTTTAGATAGTTCATTCAAGCATGTTGTTCGCTACTGGAATATCAATAAACATGATTGGTTCAGTCATCGAATTTTAGTTGAAATAACGATGTGGATTGGTTAAAGCAATTAATCAACCATGCTTTTTGTTGGTTGATGTAAACGAGGTATATAATTTTTTTTTTTTACCTATACACACGTGTGGTTTTCTGAACGTTGTATGGAACACTATTAATCTAACTTAATATAACCTAAGCTAACCTAAATAAGCCTAACTTAATCTAACCTAAATTAAATTAAACTTAACCCAACTTAAATTAACTTAAATTAACCCATAATAACTTAACTATTCTTATCGAGAGATAATACAAGTTCAGTATTTTGTGATCCACGGCTCATATATATATATATATATATATATATATATATATATATATATATATTAAATAGTAAGTTTTGCGGAGACCAATTTTTTACAAAGTTGAAGTTTGTCAAAGATCCTGATGACCGAAAATGGTCACGTGGGAATAAATAACACGATCTAGTGTGTGTGTGTGTTTGTGTGTGTGTGTGTGTGTGTATGTGCGTGTGTGTGTGTAATTTCTTTTATAGAAAGGTAGAAAGTAACATTTTGAAATTAAGTTTTAAGCTCGTGTGAACATCAATTATCCTCCCCATTTTCTCATCGTTGCTAAATTCGAAGAAGTCTTCCTTTGACATTTGTGAAATCCCGTCACTCTCGTGTCCAATTCCGTTATCTTTAAAGACAACGGAGGAACGGAGAACGTAAAAGATGACTGATGTCAGACAGACAGACAGACAGACAGATTAACATCATCTAAACTATATATTTATACATACAGGATACTGTATACACACACACACACACACACACATATATATATATATATATATATATATATATATATATATATATATATATATATATATATATATATATATATATATAATGCACATCCACAAGGAAAAATAAAAAGCGATTCCAAGGCCTTTCATCATATTCAACAGTACACCTCTTCAGGGAATAAAGGAAAAGTGCAAGAACCCACAAATATATATATTTTTTTAAAGGTAACAAAATAGTTGGGATCAGCCAAAAATTTTATATATAGTACAAGGTGTCCCAAAAGTCAGTTTACCGAGGAAAATGTTTTCTCCTGATGATTATTCTAAACATTATGACAGTTTTTTTTATTCAGCAAACAGCCAGCATGTTTTCAGGACCTTCAAGACTACATTTGTGAAGAATTCCAGCTCTTAAACAATGATAAGGAACTACGTAAAGCAATTTGCCGGTCAACCGCTGACAGATACAAGATGTGCATCGAACAACATGGACGACATTTTGAACGGTTATTTTAACCAGAATTATTCTCATGTTTTGTAAACATGTTTCAGAAATTTTTTTCTTTTTCTTGTTTTGTAAATGTATTTATGAAACAAGTTTTTTCTTTGTAGTAAACTCACCTTAGGAGAACATTTTCTTCGGTAAACTAACTTTTGGGACACCCAGTATATATATATATTATATATATATATATATATATGTATAGAAACGACGTAAGTATAGAGGAGCGTTCTGCATACGAGGAAGAGAAATAACGAACAAATGAAAAATGAGGTGAACCGCCCGGGAATCGAACCCAGGGCCTTCCGATTGCCGGTCAGATGCGCTACCATTACACCACGGGCCTCGATCAGTCATAAGTCGAAATTCTCCTACATAGGGCAGAAACCAGTGCCCTGAGAGGGCACCCTCGCAAATCGTGAATATGTACATTTAACTGCAATGACCACGCAGTATATTAATGTATAGAAACGACGTAAGTATAGAGGAGCGTTCTGCACACGAGGAAGAGAAATAACGAACAAATGAAAAATGAGGTGAACCGCCCGGGAATCGAACCCAGGGCCTTCCGATTGCCGGTCAGATGCGCTACCATTACACCACGGGCCTCGATCAGTCATAAGTCGAAATTCTCCTACATAGGGCAGAAACCAATGCCCTGAGAGGGCACCCTCGCAAATCGTGAATATGTACATTTAACTGCAATGACCACGCAGTATATTAATGTATAGAAACGACGTAAGTATAGAGGAGCGTTCTGCACACGAGGAAGAGAAATAACGAACAAATGAAAAATGAGGTGAACCGCCCGGGAATCGAACCCAGGGCCTTCCGATTGCCGGTCAGATGCGCTACCATTACACCACGGGCCTCGATCAGTCATAAGTCGAAATTCTCCTACATAGGGCAGAAACCAATGCCCTGAGAGGGCACCCTCGCAAATCGTGAATATGTACATTTAACTGCAATGACCACGCAGTATATTAATGTATAGAAACGACGTAAGTATAGAGGAGCGTTCTGCACACGAGGAAGAGAATAACGAACAAATGAAAAATGAGGTGAACCGCCCGGGAATCGAACCCAGGGCCTTCCGATTGCCGGTCAGATGCGCTACCATTACACCACGGGCCTCGATCAGTCATAAGTCGAAATTCTCCTACATAGGGCAGAAACCAATGCCCTGAGAGGGCACCCTCGCAAATCGTGAATATGTACATTTAACTGCAATGACCACGCGAAAATGAATGAATGATGCAATCCACAAGGAAAAAGAAAAATGATTCCAAGACCTTTCGTGTATTCAGAAATACACCTCGTCAGGGAATGAAGGGAGAAGGCGAGATGAGAAAAATATATACATATGTACAACGGGACGGAAAAATAAAAATATTAGCACCTAATTAACAAGAGTTAATTAGAAGCAAAAGGTATTTTAACAAGATATTGTCAATTTTATACATTCCCGCACTGTTATTGAAATTATTTTTAAAATGGATAAATGCACATTCTAGAATATTCCTTTCAGTTATATCTGTTTCTAACGAGCGCTTTAGAACTATCCCACTTGATACTATGATTACATCTATACATATGGTTAAACAATGCATTAGAATTATTTGCTGTTATACACGCATATTTATGCTGTTTTACCCTAATATCTAACGTTTTACCCGTTTGACCAATATATACTGAGTCACATTGTGTACATCCGATCGAATACACACAACCAACCACATTATTCGGGCTGTTCTTTATTAGGCGTGATTTAACAGTATTATTATACTTAAAGACTACATTGATACCAATTGCTTTAAGTGAAGTCGGAAGATATTGAAAATTAACATGGTAAGGTAGGCTAAGGATATTTTTGCTCAAATTCCTTTAGTTATTTTTCCGTCCCGTTGTACATATGTATATATTTTTGTCATCTCGCCTTCTCCCTTCATTCCCTGACGAGGTGTACTTCTGAATACACGAACGGCCTTGGAATCATTTTTCTTTTTCCTTGTGGGTTTGCATCATATATATACTGTAGGCTATATATATATACACACACACACACACACACACACACACCTTTGGTTAGCTTCCGCCCGAATTGTTCATTCTGACGAAGGTCAAGCTTTTCATTCCACCTTAGACCTACAGTTTAACGTAGAATCTGAACCACGCCCCACCAGCATCCCAGCGTGTAGGCCACCCAGGGTACCCATTTATCGACCAACCACTTTCTTTATTGTGTGGAAGGATGAACAGCTGGGTTTTGCTGCGCGCCGGCTGCCGTCACCGGGTCGTCGATCCCGCGGTGGATTCGTAGTCAGTGACGCTAACCATTTCATCACCAAGGCGCATATATATATATATATATAAACCCTCGTCCAACGCGTATTTGTCCAGCGCGAATTTGCTTATACACGGAAAAATAAATGCGAACAATTATTTGCCGAAAGCGGAAAATTTAATTATACACGGTCCGCCAAACACGCTCTAATAAAGTAGTACTGTACGCGTGCCAATGCACGCTCTAGTGTTTTCTCCTACACACTCCAACACTCCCGCATCTCCCTCCCTATCGCGTCACCCCTCGCATCATCCTTTGTCTCAGTCCCACTACCGCGTTAAGTTCAGTGAAGTTGTGTTGGATTGTTTTTTCGGATTTTGTCGTTGTTTCGCTATTACCCTTAGACAGCAGTACGGCACGAAAACGTAAAGCATCTGCGAGTGATAGTGAAGAGAAGAAAAGTCGTAAGATTATGACATTAGCCGAAAAAATAAAGATTCTAGATAAGTTGCGTTGGGGTATGAGCATAACATCACTTGGCCGCGAGTATCACGTGAATGAGTCTACCATACGCACCATCCGAAAGAGTGAAGAAAAGATACGTACTATTTTCATTTAATATATTTTTAGTTATCATACGTAAATATCATTATGTTTATGATTTTATTATGTTCTTATTTCATATACAATATAGGTAGGGAAATTCATTTATGTGTGAGTAAAAAATCTACGTATCTAAGTATTAATGGGAGACTACGCGACCGCGTTCACGTATCCCCATTTATCCCATAAGGCAGAGCTTTCCAAACTGGTGTGTCGCGACACATTAGTGTTTTTTGTATTTTGAAAATTTTGATTTTTCTATCAACAAAATCGGCTACAAGATAAACCACCTACTGAAAAATTATCTCATATCTGATATTTGATAACAAAAATTAATTAATGTGTCGTGAAAATTGTTATGCTTAAATAGTTTGTCGCCAACGTTAAAAGTTTGGAAAGCTCTGCCATAAGGTATCAAGTTTGTCCAACGCCGATTTACCTAACGTGCTGTTCTCGAGGAACCTAACCTACGCGTTATATACATATATATATATATATTATTTTTTTTAATTGGGGTTGTTTAACCTCTTTCGCAACATCTAAGGTCATATGACGGAGGGGACCTACAGCTTTACGTGGGATCCGAACCACGGGTCGCTACATAATCTGAGCGCAAAGGACGGTCTCCCATCCAACTACTACCCAGACCCAATGTCGCTTAACTTCGCTGATCTCCGAGAAGCGGTGTTACGACATCGGCCACTACGTAGCCCATATATATATATATATATATATATATATATATAAATATAATTGAAGGAAAAAGATATTTTAAGAAATTGTGGTAAATTCTATACGTTTCCAAACTGTTATTCAAATTACGATATTTATAAAGTATATGAATGAACAACCTACAATATTTCTTTATGTATTTATTTTTAAAGATAATTTCAGAACTCTCCCACGTGCATTGCTGCTTTTGAATTATATTATTATAATTTTTAGCTCTTATTTTAGCTTTGCTTAAACAATTTTCTCGAAAGGAAATAAGATAAGAATGTTCATGATAGATATTGAGGGAGGGAGGGGGGGTTATGGAGTAAGGAGAGCCAAGGGCGAACGCCTGATAAAACTTTTCACCACCCGCAAAGAGGAAGCGAACGCCTGATAAAACTTTTCACCACCCGCAAAGAGGAAGAAGAGAGCCAAAATCAAGGTCCAAGTTTTTCGAGATGCTTGGACACTGCGTTTGAAAGATTGAATGTCATACACAGGGGGAAAGATGGAGTGAGGAAGATCGTTCCAGAGTTGACCGGTTGAGTAAATGAAAGATTGAAAATACCGATTAACCTTTGCATTAGTTGGACGGAAAAGGAATGAGGAGGAGTCGAAAGTCTGATACTGCGTGCTCTCCTTAAAGGAGGAAGAACGCAATTAGAGAGTTCAGAAGAGCAGTGTCCGTTATAATAGTGATAGTAAAGAAACAGTGAGGCAACATTGCAGCGAAGAGAGAGCGAGAGAGTGAAGACAGTCAGTAAGAGGCGGGGAATTGATGAGAGGAGAAGCCTTTGATTCCATCCCGTCAAGTAGAGCTGTGTGGGTTGAGCCACCTCACACACGAGAAGCGTATTCCATACAGGTACGAACAAAACCTCTGTACAGAGCCAGCAACTGAGTGGGGGTGAAGAAACCACGGAGTCTCTATAGCACACCTAACCTCTTAGAAGCTGTTTTAGAAAGAGCGTATATGTGATCTCTCCAGAAAAGATCACGAGAAAAGGAAACGCCAAGAATGTCAAGCGAAGAAGAAAGATTGAGTTGTGTATTGTTGAAGGTAAAGGGATAGTCGTGTGAAAGATTGTAACGAGTAGACAGATATAGTGCAAAGATCAGAGGTCAGGAGCGCCATAGCCGTCTCACGCGAAGCATGAGTGACTGGTGAGAAGGACGCTTTGTGAAGCGGATGAAGAAGTGAAGTGTGGCATCATCGGCATAGGAGTGGATAGGACAGGAAATGCAACTCGATAGATCATTGATAAATATAAGGAAAAGAGTGGGTGACAGGACAGAACCCTCAGGAACACCACTGTTATAGCTTGAAGAGAAGAATAGTAGCCATCTACATCCGCAGCTATACAGGGTGTCCCATAAGTCCGGCATCATAGGAAAAATAATAAAAAAAGGCAAAACAAAAGCTTTTATTTACAGAACGTGCTCAATATGTCCACCATTGTTTTCAATACACAAATTCAGACGTGATACCCAGTCAGCAAGCACACGGTGAATGATGTCAGGAGTAATGGTGTTACATGCCCCAATAATGCGCTGCCGCAAATGTTCAACACTTATAATTTTCTCTGCGTATACCGGCGCTTTCAAGTGGCCCCAGAGATAAAAAATCTAGTGGCGTGAGATCCGGGCTTCTAGCTGGCCATTCCACAGGCCCTCGACGTCCTATCCAATGACCAGGGAATTGTTGGTACAGGTATTCCCTTACTTGGGTGTTGCAATGTGCAGGAGCGCCGTCTTGTTGGAACCATGTTTGGAAATTTCCTTCTTCGTTCAAGACACTGGGAAATGCTTCTTCCTTGAGCATACGTAGGTAGGTGCCTCCAGTGACATGTTCATCGAAAAAGACGGGGCCTATGATGCGATCCTTCCAAATCCTTCCTGTTTCCTTAAACTTTGCAACAAGTCTGCTAACACAACTCTGTGTTATTGGCTCGCGGTCTGGATGCAGTCTGTTAAATTCAGCAGCGGCCTCTCTTTGACTCCGATTTCCTATGAGTAGAATTATCTGGATTCGTTCTTCCTTGCTCACAGACATTATGGCCTGTAGAAATAGAAAAATATGAATTATGGTTTGTAGAAATAGAAAAATATTAATTTCTCCTATGATGCCGGACTTATGGGACACCCTGTAGATCGGCTAGAAAGGAAATTAGCGGTGAAGGCACTGACAGAAGAATAGAAACTGAAGTAGGGAAGTTTGGAAAGTAAAGACTTGTGCCAGACTCTATCATACCGAGATCCCGAAAAGACGATGACCAAGAGTCAGAGAAATATGCAAGAAGATCGCCAGTAGAGCGTCGCTTCCGGAACCCATACTGACGATCTGAAATAAGATGGTGAGAATCTCCCAAGAGAGATTCTCACAATCTTATTAATGCAACCTTATTAGTTGGAGGGTTGAGAGCGGTCGCCCTTCTTTGGGACAGGCTGAATGAAAGCGAACTTCCAGCAGAAAGGAAAAGTACCAGATAAAAGACAACGACGAAAGAGTTTGCCTAGGCAGGGTGTCAACATAGAAGCACAATTCTTGAGAACAACAGGGGGGACACCATCAGGACCATCAGGCCTTCTAGAGTTGAGCACAGATAGGGCAGAAAGAACATCTTTGCAAGTGATTCTAATTTCAGACGTATTTGAGTCAGATGAAAGAGGAGATTTAAAAACAGCACTGAAATCGTCCAGGGTTGAGTTGGGGGCGAACGTCTGAGCGAAGAGTTCAGCTTTACCAGGAGAAGAGACGGCAACTGAGCCGTCAGGATGGAGAAGAGGAGGGAAAGAAGAAGTAAAGTTGGTTGAAGGTTCTTGGCTAGGTGCCAGAAAGAGCGAGAAGAATTAGAATTAGATCGGTTTTCACATTTTTCTCTGATGAAGGGAATCTTTGGAGAGTGGAAGAACAGATTTTGCACGATTTCAGACAGAAATATAAGCTGAGTGAGAGTCAGGAGTCGGATGGCAACGGTACCTTCTGAAAGCCTCCTCTCTGATGCGGATAGCATTAGAACGAGCAAAGTTAAACGAAGGTTTTATTTGCATTAGTAGTAGGAATAGAATATGGCATGTACGCCTCCATACCCGAGAGAATCACCTCTTTGATTGCCTCAGCGCACCCGGATGGGCCCCAGCCACGGAAGCAGTAATCATTCCATGGGAAAGCAAAGAAGTACTGCCCAAGGATCTCCCAATCAGCAATGCCAAAGTGCCAAAGACGTCTCCTCTTGGGATGATTGAAAGGCCAAACTCGAGCGATAGGACACGAAAAAGATACAAGATTGTGGTCGGAGGAACCCAACGGGGAAAAACGTTTGACAGAGTAAGAAGAAAGATGAGTGGTAAGAAATAAATCCAGACTGTTAGACCAATCCCCAAGGGGATCGGGGATACGAGTAAGGTGCTGTACAATCTGTTCTAGGTCATACAGGATGGAGAAGTTATAAGCTAGTTCACCAGGGATGTCAGTAAAATGGGAGGAAAGCCAAAGGGGTGGTGAACATTGAAATCACCTAAAATAGAGATTTCAGCGAAAGGAGAGTGGGATAGAATGTATTCCACTTTGCAATTATGGTAATCAAAGAGTTTTGGATAGCGAGTAGAATTAGGAGAAAGGTAAACAGCGCAGATGTGTTTAGTTTGTGATTGGCAATTAAGCCGTAGCCAGAAGGTGTAGAATTCGCAACATCCACCTTTGGAGTAAAATTGAGTATAGAGAATGTAGGAGGGTACAGGAAAGGGGTTGCTGTCAGTTGTCCCAGACACCCGAATTTCAGTGATGAAGAAAAGGTGAGGTTTAGAGGAGGAGAGGGGGTGTTCAACAGATTGGAAATTTGAGGAAAGACCACGAATGTTGCAGAAGCTAATGAAAAGTGAATCAGTCCCAGGACACCTCGAAGAATAGTCAGTAGCAGAACCAGCCCCGCTGCCCAGGTCTGCGTTCCTGGTTTCGGCAGCAGAGGAGGCAGAAGTTATGCAATATTATTGAAAATAATTAAATATGACAATCGAAAGGGATAAAATTAAAGTTAGATTTGTTTAAATGTCGTCATCCGCAACTGTTTCTTAGAATAGCTAAACATTGTGTGTGTGTGTGTGTGTGTGTGTGCGCGCGCGCGCCCGTGCTCGCGCGTAAGAACTGCGCATAAGTGAGGTTGAGTGTGTGATAATTCACAATTGTAGTTGGGTAATTTATTTTGTGAGGTAAGACTTTTGGTACCTCGTTATATTAAAAATTTATTAAAAACAAAATTGAAACCTTTTCAGGATCACCTGATGATCAGAGCCCCAGCCTTCTTTAGTTAGCCTTATAAGGCTAACTAACGAAAATATCAAGACTTAACCTAACCAATTGTCAAGGGCGTACAGTTGACCTAACGATTGGTTAGGTTAAGTCGTGATATTTCGTTAGTTAACCTTATAAGGTTAACTAACGAAGGCTGGGGCCCTGATCCCACTTTACTGTAGCCAAAAAGATATGTTGTTACTGCTTAGGTTAGGTTACGCTAGGTTAAGTTAGTTAAGGTTTGATTGGGTTAGGTTAGGCTAAATTAGCGAGTACCTCACTATTTAATGAAAACAGAAAATAACCTTCGATCCCTCAATTACGTTCGAAACACTTATCACGCCCTTCTCGATTCGATGGTGCTAAGGTTAAATTAGGTTAGGTTAAATTAGGTTAGGTTAAATTAGGTTAGGTTAAATTAGGTTAGGTTAAATTAGGTTAGGTTAAATTAGGTTAGGTTAATTAGGTTAGGTTAAATTAGGTTAGGTTAAATTAGGTTAGGTTAAATTAGGTTAGGTTAAATTAGGTTAGGTTAAATTAGGTTAGGTTAAATTAGGTTAGGTTAAATTAGGTTAGGTTAAATTAGGTTAGGTTAAATTAGGTTAGGTTAAATTAGGTTAGGTTAAATTAGGTTAGGTTAAATTAGGTTAGGTTAAATTAGGTTAGGTTAAATTAGGTTAGGTTAAATTAGGTTAGGTTAAATTAGGTTAGGTTAAATTAGGTTAGGTTAAATTAGGTTAGGTTAAATTAGGTTAGGTTAAATTAGGTTAGGTTAAATTAGGTTAGGTTAAATTAGGTTAGGTTAAATTAGGTTAGGTTAAATTAGGTTAGGTTAAATTAGGTTAGGTTAAATTAGGTTAGGTTAAATTAGGTTAGGTTAAATTAGGTTAGGTTAAATTAGGTTAGGTTAAATTAGGTTAGGTTAATTAATTTTTTAGATATATAGATTTCAAAAGTCGGTACCATGCTTATGCTGCTATATATATATATATATATATATATATATATATGTGTGTGTGTGTGTGTGTGGTGAGTGTGTAAAAATATAATGATGGGGTTTGTTTAACTTTCACAACATCTAAGGCCATATAAGTGTGTGTGTGGTGTGTTAGTGGTGAGGGGTTGAAATATAAAAATATCCATTGAAGTGAAAGTTTCTCCGACGTTCAAAAAACTGTGAAACACAACTTAGATTATAAGGTTATTATGCCACTGAGATTGTCTCGCTAAGCTATTCAAAAGAACAACAATCTTGAGGGGAAACTTTTATAATTTCCTTCGAGGAAAGAGGGGAAAAAACTCTCTCTCTAAATAGCCATTTAACTCAAACAAATTCTGACCCAAAATTTTTAGCAGAAATAACCTCCCCCCCCAGAAAATGGAAGTAAATTTGTTACATTAATAGCTAAAGTTAGAAGAGAAAAGGAAAAAAAAAATGGATAAATGGAATCAGTCTATTTTTTATCTATTTATTTACTACAATAAATACGTATTTTCATAGTATTATTATTATATTATTATTATTATTATATATTATTATTATATACTTTTGTGTATACAGTGGTGTGTGTGTATATATAATACACACACACATATTTACGAATCATTGTGTTAACCCTGGTGTATGTTTCTGTAAGAACCAGTTATGTTGGCTTAGCTATTGGATTGGTTGGCAATAGTCAATGATGCGTTTAGTTTTTCTTGAACCAAATTCTTTGTTTCTTTGTATTTAAGATTAATGCTATCGTATTCCTTTGTATTATATCTTAGTTATAATGAGGCATTTTCATGGGCAGATACCCATTACGTGTGTGGGTGTTGTATTTCGTGTGGGGAAGTGGTGTTGGAGGATGGCGCTAAGTTTTTTCTGCATTTATCAAAAGGTTTGCTAACAGACAGGGTGCGAGCGTCGTTTTTGCCGCTTCCAGTAAGAGCGGAGCCGAGATAGAGAGCGTGTGAGAGTGGAGCGCTCTCCTTTAAAGGTATTGGAGGATCATGCAACAACCTTGAAAATATACCTCGAAATGGTAGATTCGCAGCGAGTTATTTATAATAAGATTTGGTATATGCCATTATCATACTCATTCATCGTATCTACCTTTATAAAATCTACCTTATTTTAATTAATTTTAACTCCGTTAACTCTTAGTATTATAAAAAAAGCTTTTATTTAATCAATAATCCATTCTTTTCGCTTAGCTTTTGCAAATGTAAAAAAAATACGCCCTGAAACTTTTCTTTAAAAAACGAGGTCTCGACTGACGAAAATCAGATATTTAAAACTTTACACTGTATCAACGTTATAAAAAGATCCCCCCCCAACCCCACACCTTCCCCCCCCATCCCCCTCAAATTTAGGATCTATTACAGAATTTAAACGTTCACTAAATTCACTCAGCACCTAAAACATTAGACATTTTTCGCTCAAATTTATTAGTGAAGAAGATTTTTTGGCAAATTCTTGCATTTAATTCAGAATTCCCTATTTTAAGGCTGGATTTCTTTTTTTAGTATGTAATAATGTAGAATATGATTTATTGGCTTTGGACATAAAATAAATGTAATAAATGGTCTTTCTTTATATTTGAGTATTTGATATTAAGTTACGTTATTGAGTTTGTGGTTTATTA
Source organism: Bathynomus jamesi (assembly GCA_023014485.1). Classification (NCBI taxonomy): domain Eukaryota; kingdom Metazoa; phylum Arthropoda; class Malacostraca; order Isopoda; family Cirolanidae; genus Bathynomus; species Bathynomus jamesi. Next base: position 596,498 of record JAJOZX010001936.1, read on the forward strand.
TTTGGAAAGGGAGGTTTTATATATATATATATATAGAATGCTCCTCGCTGACTACGAATCTATCGTCCCCGGGATCGAGACCCGGTGACGGCAGCCGGCGCGCAGCAAAACCCAGCTGTTCATCCTTGCACACAATAAAAGAAAGTGGTTGGTAGATATATGGATACCCTGGTGGCCTAGTGGTTAAGACGCTGGCTGTTGGTGGGGCGTGGGTCGGATTCCACGTTAAACTGTAGGCCTAAGGTGGAGTGAAAAGCTTGACCTTCGTCAGAATGAACAATTCGGGCGGAAGCTAACCAAAGGTTGTATTGTATAAACAATGGCAATAAAATTCTACGGAGAAACAGACAAATATTTCATTATATATCCCATACACGTTAAGACGTGGCGCTCGCAACATCGCTTCCCGTCGATCAGCGAAGTTAAGGGGCATCGGGTTTGGGTAGTAGTTGAATGGAGAGCGGGGGGCGCCCTCTGCGTCCAGATGATGTAGTGACGTGTGGTTCGGGTGACACGTAAAGCTGTAGGTTTCTTTCGTTACACGTTACGAAGAAGGATAAACAACCATGGAAATCCCATTTCGGGAAAAAAGTTCGTCCATAAACAAAATTTCTAAAAAGTGTAGTGTTACTGATTACTAATGACTGGGTTCGATTCCTGAAAATTTATTAGTCCCTCCTCTCCCGAAAAGAAACGATAAAATATCCACAAAAGGGAAACACAATAATACCAATTAGTAATTTGTTATGCTTTTTAGAAATTTCACATTTGTAGTCGAACTTTTTTCGGAAACTGTACAAATACAAGGTCAAAACAAAACCAAAAAGTGAACTAAAATTTAATTACAATGAAACGCAATTAAAATTCTGGTCGTAAAGATAATGGAGTTTTATGGCCATTATCCCCAACCCCCCGCCTCAGTCCCCACCAACCCTCGCCCCTCCTTAATCAAATTACTTGTATAATTATCCGTTTCACGCTTTTTTGTCTCTCATTCATAAGTTATTTACATAAGAATCGAATTTTCCGCCCTAGTTTTAAAATTCTTTTATTTTTACCAGTTTTCAAGTATTATTTGATATACGCAAGGTTAAATTAACTCGTAATGGGGTTTAATTAGTTTAAATTATACAAATATTTCCTATAGCTCAATTTATATTACGTTTATTAGATTAGATATTGAGGAATGAATTATATTATATTACTTACTTTATGCGAGTTTGAACGACGGTTCAGGATCGATCTCTTGCAGCATCCCGCCTCATTTGCGGGATTTGGTGAAGGAGGGGTTTGCTGTCTAATATCCTCCTGCCCTCGTAGCCAGCCACGCATGGCTGGTCAGGGACTTTGCACAGGAATCTGTATAGCTGGTTCTTGAAGTTATTTAGGTCGGTGTGCTGGAGATTCCTTACTTCTTGTGGTAGGGCATTGAAAAGCTTTGGGCCTCGTATTCTGAGGGTATTTTCCATCTCGTTTTCCTGGCCCCTTGTCCCACCGCAGCTGGGACCGTACAAAATCTGCCTCTTCCCTCATTCAAGTTTGTTTCTATTTCATTTCTAAAGTTAGGAACAGAGCCATCAAGTATTTTCCATATGTATATTATTGTGTACCGCTCGCATTTTCTTTCGAGAGAGTAGAGTTTCAGGGATTGTAGTCGAGACCAGTAGTCTTCACCTTCCGTTTCCTCTATCTTAGACATAAAAGTCCTTTGTATAGCTTCAATGTTCGCAATATCTCGTTTTCTGTATGGGCTTGTGAGTACTGAGCCAATATTCAATACTATCGTATGTACGTGGTTTAAATATTGCGGTTGAGTACGTTCACACAAGTTAATTGCTTCGATTTCTCCATTTAAAACCTTATTCAACAAGTTAATTATAAATTATTATAAATCACTGTCGATTTACATGCTTGAGTGAGTATTACACCTAATTTACAACGATAGAAAAATCAATTAATTTTCGGTGGTAAATTACTTCAAATAAATGGACTTGCTGGTTACAACTTTGTAATTTTCTCTCTTTAAAACCATCATTTGTTTCACTTGTAGCAATTACTGTTGTTTTATATATGTAGATATTGTACAGGGTGTCCCATAAGTGCGGCATCATAGGAAAAATAATAAAAAAAGGCAAAACAAAAGCTTTTATTTACAGAACGTGCTCAATATGTCCACCATTGTTTTCAATACACAAATTCAGACGTGATACCGTCAGCAAGCACACGGTGAATGATGTCAGGAGTAATGGCGTTACATGCCCCAATAATGCGCTGCTGCCGCAAATGTTCAACACTCCTAATTTTCTCTGCGTATACCAGCGCTTTCGAGTGGCCCCAGAGATAAAAATCGAGTGGCGTGAGATCCGAGCTTCTAGCTGGCCATTCCACAGGCCCTGACGTCCTATCCAATGACCAGGGAATTGGTAGGTATTCCCTTACTTGGGTGCTGTAATGTGCAGGAGCGCCGTCTTGCTGGAACCATGTTGGGAAATTTCCTTCTTCGTTCAAGACACTGGGAAATGCTTCTTCCTTGAGCATACGTAGGTAGGTGCCTCCAGTGACATGTTCATCGAAAAAGAGGGGCCTATGATGCTATCCTTCCAAATGCCACACCATACCATCACCGAGATGCACCTTGTTCCTTTGAAGAGGTATACCAATGAGGGTTGTTTTGAGACCAGTAGCGGGTGTTCTGTCGATTTACCTCACCATTTCCAAAAAAACAGCCTCGTCACTGAACAGAATGGTGGATGGGAAATTGGCATCCCGAGCATATTGTTCCGTAGCCCATTCACAAAATTCCATCCGCCGGTCGGGATCATCATCGCTTAATTTCTGTAGGATCTGAAGTTTATATGGATGCCATTTGTGAGCCGGAAGAATGCGATAGATGCTACTTTTCGACACTCCTGTCTCGGCGGACAATCGCCGAAGAGACTTATTGGGACTTCTGTTAAAATGAGCCAGGATAGCAGTCGCTGTATCATCGTCAGTGGACCTCCTTGAAGGTCCACTGCGTGGTTTATCTTGTATGGATTCTGTTTCCTTAAACTTTGCAACAAGTCTGCTAACACAACTCTGTGTTATTGGCTCGCTGTCTGGATGCAGTCTGTTAAATTCAGCAGCGGCCTCTCTTTGACTCCGATTTCCTATGAGTAGAATTATCTGGATTCGTTCTTCCTTGCTCACAAACATTATGGCCTATAGAAAGAAAAAAATATGAATTATGGTTTGTAGAAATAGAAAAATATGAATTTCTCCTATGATGCCGGACTTATGGGACACTCTCTCTCTCTCTCTCTCTCTCTCTCTCTCTCTCTCTCTCTCTCTCTCTCTCTCTCATATATATATATATATATATATATATATATATATATATATACAGGGTGTCTCAAAAGTCACTATCTATTTTGAAAAATAATGGGAATTACGAAAAACTGGTTTAAGACATGAAAAATATATTTATTTCAAAGTAAGTGCCACAAAGAATTAGTGCTATTATTTATCTGTCTCCACATGGCGACCATCAGTGTCTCTACAGAGCTCAAAGCGATAAGTTGTTTCCCGGAACACACTTTCCAGCATTTGAGGTGTTATTTTCTGAACTGTATCGGTAATACGATTTCGAAGTTCAGCTACATCACTAATTCTTCTACCAGTGTACACCTTAGACTTAATGAAACCCCAGGCGAAAAAATCTAATGGTGTTAAATCGGGTGAACGTGCTGCCTATGGTTGCGTTCCTCCACGACCAATCCAGCGACCGGGGAAGCGTCTGTCAAGATAATCACGTACAATTATTGCATAATGGCACGGTGCTCCATCCTGCTGAAAAACTACTGTGTCAAGAATGCCATCTGTAAGAAGTTGAGGTTCGAGGAATTGTTCAAGCATGTCAAGATAATAAACCAATTAACTTTTTTTAAATACACAAATTTGCACCAGAAGTAGCTACATATCTTTGTGCCAGCATAGCATTTTTTAAAAAAAACATCTAATGTCACCGAAATAGATAGTGACTTTTGAGACACCCTGTTATATATATATATATATATATATATATATATATATATATATATATATATATATATATATATATATATATATATATATATATATATATATATATATGGGATGAATGCATATAACAGTTGTTATTAGTAGGCTGACGATAAACTTCAAATCTGAACTGATTAAAGCATCTCCAAATTTATAGACCCAGAAAAGATAAGCTTTCACCATTTTCTTTCTCAACCATGAACTTAATAGATAGATAATTCTTATGTGCATTTTTATTCTGACGATCATCCCTCGATTAAATGTTCTATTTTCTCTGCTATGTTTCTTAGAGCATTGAGAGTTGTCAGTCCTGAATTTTTAGATTCCGAGTTATGCAATATCATGAATATTGGTACTAAATTATGTTATCCTATTTCATTTCTAGATAATTGCCTTGGGAAAGCCAAGAAGAGGTATTATAATAGTGTAACTGTAAAGGAATTTGAGCGTAAAAATATCCTTAGCCTACCTTACCATGTTAATTTTCAATATCTTCCGACTTTACTTAAAGCAATTGGCATCAATGTAGTCTTTAAGTATAATAATACTGTTAAATCACGCCTAATAAGAATAGCCTGGGTAATGGTAGTTGGTGATGTGTATTCGATCGGATGTACAAAATGTAACTCAGTATACATCGGCCAAACGGGTAAAACGTTAGATATTAGGGTAAAACAGCATAAATATGCGAGTAGAACAGCAAATAATTCTAATGCATTGTTTAACCATATGTATACAGTACGTAGATGTAATCATAGTATCAAGTGGGTTCTAAAGCGCTCGTTAAAAACAGAGTATAATTGAAAGGAATATTCTAGAATATGCATTTATTAATTTTAAAAACAATTTCAATAACAGTGAGGGGATGTATAAAATTGACAATATCTTGTTTAAATTCCTTCTGCCTCTAATCAACTGTTGTTAATTATGTGCTAATCTTTTTGTTTTTCCGTCCCTCTGTATATACTTTTGTCATCTCGCCTTCTCCCTTCATTCCCTGACGTGGTGTACCTCTGAATACAGGAAAGGCCTTGGAATCATTTTTCTTTTTCCTTGTGGGTTTTCATCATATATATATATATATATATATATATATATATATATATATATATAGGGTGTCCCATAAATTCGGTGTCTTATAAAAATTATTTTAAATTAAATTTACAAGAGTAATACATTAGAACTAAATCAAATGTTCAAATTGATGTCTTGTTTTGGGACCTTTCTTTTGTTGCAGGTAGAATAACACGCAATGGCTAATATGGAAATGAGTTACACTCCTCATGAAAAGGCGAAAATTGTTCTTTTGCATGCTTCTCGCCTAAGCCATTGCGTGTTATTCTACTGCAACAAAAAAAAAGGTCCCAGAACAAGACATCACTTTGAACATTTGTTTTACTTCTAATGTATTACTCTTGTAAATTTAATTTAAAATAAATTTTCCCTTGACACCGGACTTATGGGACACCCTGTATATACATAGGGTGATTAGCTTAAAAGTGTGATCTGCAAAGTTTGTTAATTATTTTGCAGTGGCCCCCTTTTGAGTTGTTTACATTGCATATATATATATATATATACAGGGTGTTTGAAAACTTTCTGTACAATTGTAATGGGGGATAGGCAACACCAAGACAAACCCTTTTCGTCTATAAGTGTATGTCCGCTGACGTCACCATTCGGCGCGAGAGGGCGCCGCTGCAATTGGCTAAAAGGTGAAGTGGGCTAGACTCGCGCTTGCCGCGGGCATTCTTAAATCGGACGTAGTACGCGTAACATGGAGCGCTTCACGACTGCTGAGATGGCTGACATGCATATAGTGTATGGGGCTGCCAATGGAAACGGAAGAGCTGCTGTGAGGTTGTACCGACAGCGCTTCCCAAACAGACGTGTGCCAAACCACCAAACGTTTGCGCATTTGCATCGGCGACTGCGAGAAACTGGAACATTCCACGCAAACATGCATGACACTGGTCGGGAGAGAAACGTGCGCACTCCTGACATGGAAGAAGAAATCCTACGGCGATTTGAGGACAATCCAGCGCAAGCACGCGAAGTGTTGCACGTATCCTCGGTGTGAACCACGACCTGGTCTGGAGAGTGTTGCACGAGCAGCAGTTACATCCGTTTCATCGTCAGAGAGTCCAGGCATTACAAACTCGTGTAGCATGTGGATTTGCGTGCGCCCACACGTGAGAATTGTGCATGTTAAACACACCTCACGTGTGAAACAGGCCTCATCTGAGAACAGCACATAAGCCTGAAAATTAGGCTGCACCGCTGTCTGCTGCAGAAACCAGCGTGCGAATTCCACACGAAGAGGGTAATCCCGAGGTTGTAATGCCTGGACTCTCTGACGATGAAACGGATGTAACTGCTGCTCGTGCAACACTCTCCAGACCAGGTCGTGGTTCACACCGAGGATACGTGCAACTCCTCGCGTGCTTGCGCTTGGATTGTCCTCAAATCGCCGTAGGATTTCTTCTTCCGTGTCAGGAGTGCGCACGTTTCTCTCCCGACCAGTGTCATGCATGTTTGCGTGGAATGTTCCAGTTTCTCGCAGTCGCCGATGCAAATGCGCAAACGTTTGGTGGTTTGGCACACGTCTGTTTGGGAAGCGCTGTCGGTACAACCTCACAGCAGCTCTTCCGTTTCCATTGGCAGCCCCATACACCATATGCATGTCAGCCATCTCAGCAGTCGTGAAGCGCTCCATGTTACGCGTACTACGTCCGATTTAAGAATGCCCGCGGCAAGCGCGAGTCTAGCCCACTTCACCTTTAGCCAATTGCAGCAGCGCCCTCTCGCGCCGAATGGTGACGTCAGCGGACATACACTTATAGACGAAAAGGGTTTGTCTTGGTGTTGCCTATCCCCCATTAGAATTTGTACAGAAAGTTTTCAAACACCCTGTATATATATATATATATATGTGTGTGTGTGTGTGTGTGTAATTTAACACAAGTATGTCTACTGAACTGTTAAGTATTATGTGGAAATTTTTGTTTTAACATTAAAATGATTTTAGCAAAATATGAAGAGATTAACAACTGTAATTTGTTTTTTTTTAATTATACTAATATTAATTATATTATAAGTATTGCCATATATTTATCCGCTCATTACACACACACACACACACACACACACACACACACACACACACACACACACACACACACACATTCCATATCCTAATAATTTGGAGCAACATTCCTCTTTATATAATTTTAAATTAAAAAAACAACTTTAAATAAAATTTGTACATTAATTCTTTTTTTCTGAGCTTCAGAAAATGTAATAAAATAGTTATTTGAACTCGTACAAAACAGGTCCGAATTCTGAAAGAGAAAGCGTGCAGTCATTTTTGCTTTATGAAGCAATTAACCGAATGTGTATAGTTTTGCTTTAGATATTCTGAAGTGGTTTCCAGTATTAAAAGTAGTAAATCACAAATAATTGGGGTGTGTTGATGTCTTCTTTCTCTTGAATTGGACATCTTCCCATTTAGCACCAGACGTGGTGTCTCCACATCAGTTGTAATAGAAATTGGGGCTTGTTTTTAATTAAAGGATCTTGTCCACGACAGAATTTCTCTTTGCATTCACTATATATATATATATATATATATATATATAGAGAGAGAGAGAGAGAGAGAGAGAGAGAGAATTTTGTCATTGCTGTTTTTCTTTGGCTGAAAAATTTCACCAATTTCACCACTACTATAGAATTTTTTTTGTCAGTAGATGCTATTAGAACCTAAAGCAATTTTACAAATGTCATTTTCTCTTTGAATGGCCTCCATATATATATATATATATATACCAATATTGCTCGTGGTTAACTGAGAAAAACATCTGTCCCTTATTCTTCCCGTATGAAGCCAAGAAACACCATTCTGTAAAGAGGTTATAAGAATGTCTGTCTATCTGTATATATTGCTCAAATAAGGGACCAATACCTCTTTGGTCGTCAAGACATAACATCAACACTCTAAAACATTAATTTAACCAAACTTGATCTACTTAATGTAACCCGCAATGACTCTCGTGGATTTTACGTCAAAATTGATCATATCGTTGGCTTGAAATAAAGTCTTAAAGATTTTGATGCATTCATTGCTATTAGGTTTCAATTGTTCCTTCTGCAATTGCCCTTTCCTCTCCATCTATAGGATTATAACCCAATTCAAACCAAACCATTCTTAATCCTTATTGTGAGTGAGACGTTGTCAGCCTGACTTAAGCCAAATTTCTTTACTTATCCTTAAGCCTTCAGAATTACATTGGTCGCTTTCCTGCTGGGGAAGACTTACTTCCTTCCTTCCTTCCTTCCCGCTCAGACGCCAGATGAGGTGACCAACTCTTCAGCAGGAGAGAGAGAAAATTCTCTCTCTCTCTCTCTCCTCTCTCTCTCTCTCTCTCTCTCATCTCTCTCTCTCTCT